>SKCR01041498.1:0-175342 GCA_019454045.1 Zanthoxylum bungeanum
AACTCATATGCATGAAATAAAATTTTTTACTTATCACTCATATCACAATCTTATCATGCATATTAAAATAATAAAATCACAATTAAATAAAATGTAGTTATACTTAATACAACTATATATGTTATATATTTATTGGTTAGTGGTTAGTGGTAACACTTCACCCATACAACAATGGTACCAAAGAATTATTCGCTTCAAAGATGTCCAAGTGGCATTCTTAATTGGGAATAATTTAACTACCACTTCACTCATCACGATAGTATCAAAGAATCTCTTGTTCCGAAGATGTCCAAGTAGCATTCTTAATTAGGAATAATTCTAATGTGAAATAGTGATACCACTTCACGTATACAACAATCTAATAATATCTTATCATGTACACTGAAAAAGTAAAAAAAAAAAAAAAACTAAATACATAGAAATTATATTTAATACAACCCTACAAGTTATATATTTACTGATTTTTGATACCACGTTACCCATACAATGTTGGTACCAAAGAATTACTCCTTAATTTTATATTTGTTTTTTGCATTTTCTCGAATCTTCCCCTCTTTCTTTTGTAATCCTTCTTTTTTTGTTTTGCCTCTAGCTGTTAGACTTTCACCAGCTATTTTTCCAGCGCATTCATTCTCTTTCTTCAAAGATGATTTGGAATTTTTCATTAATAATGTTGCTCTTCCATATAGGCATTTTTCATTAATAGTGTTTCTCTTCTATACAAAAAAGTATTCATAAAATGTTCATAAGAGTTTAGTAAAGAACGTAGTAAGATTATGACTTGATCTTCATCACTGATTTTAACATCAATGTTTTCAAGATCAATTTTGATTTTTTTGAACTCATCAAGATGCTAATTGATTTAGGCCCCTTTAATCATGTCAAAAGTGGATAGCCTTTAGTAATCAAGGAAGCAAGCAACAAAACTAACGAATGAAAACAAAAAGACAAAGACAAAGCTTACACATCACAAATTTACACAAAGTAGTAAGTTTCATGAATGAGTACATCGCTCTTTCTTTATAAGGGATTTTCACCTAGATTTATTTAGGAGGTTACAAGCTTCATTTCTTGTGTTGTGATAGATCTCTAAAACTTACTCTATTTCTAGTTATAGGCTAAAGAGAATGAGCTGTTAGCCAACTGCATTCTGTTACAGTCAACAATTGGTCAATATTCTGTTACAATCTTTAAATTGATTTTCCCGCTTTTAGTAACTTTAGACTTTGATCATTTACACCATTGCAGAGCTTTCATTAATTACAAATTGAGCCAGTAACTTTCTTGTAATACCCCGAATTATCATGACGTGTTTATTATGGTTGTTGGGTTGTATGTTGACCTGGTTTAATTGAGTTGTTATGAGTCAAGTAAGACTTCAGGACTAACATTCGTGACACGTTCGTCTCAGCGTTCGAACACCCATGTTTATGTCACATTCATCCAAGAGTTTGAATGAGGTCATCCAGCATGTTCACGTTCAAGTCGTGTTCATCCACTAATTCAAACATCGAACATCAGTAACTTCGCGCTCCTGTTTTGTTCGAGTACGCCTTCGAACACAGACGCGGAAATAAAAATCTCAGGGCTTCTATTTAAAGTCCAAACGAGTGGTTAGGGTTATTTTATCCCCTTCATCTTTTCCCTCACTCTACCCATGACCTAAACATATATTTTCTCTCTAGATCTTGTTGGAGTTGGTGCACGGCGCACTAAATTTTATTGTATTTATTGTAAATACGATGTACATTTTATTTTATTATGAATAAAATTAAGTAATTTTCATCAATATAAATCTTATTTATGGTAAAGGGGTAAAAGACATTAGAATGAATAGTTGTGACGTAATTGCAAAAGCGCCGCAGTTGTTACTGAGAGATGTCATAATATAATTCATTCTTAAACTGTTCCTAGTCAAGGTTTACATACCTGATCAATTAATAAACCCATGAGATCGGTATGTGTCGTATATTAGGATTGTTCTAATGGTTTATCTCAGTAAACCATGAGTCTTGGGAGACTCATATAGACACGTATGTATTTATTAAATAAATATTGAACGACTCGTTCAAATATTCCTGATAGATGGTACGCCAACGTCAAGATGAATCTTTACGAATCGAATAACATATTAGCTCATTTGACTTGAGATACTACTGTGGATATGTGAGATATCATCCGTACTTTGATGACAATAACTTCAACGATCTTTTAATATCAGACCTCTGCCTGTTCGTTGGGTATGGACCGATACTCACGATATCCTGTGATGTATTCAAAAAGGATCTGTCAGTCCCGTGTATGAGATTTAGGTGTCCAATTTGTGATTCTTTGAAATCCTTGGTCGATGTATGATTCGGAAACGAGTTCCGAATACTTATTGAAGAATCATAATTATGTCGCGACACATGAATTGTTCATAGCGAAGATTTGACATTTAATCTATATCCCCGGAACAATTCAGATAACCAATGACAAATGGATTATATATATGCAATGACTTTGACTCAGATGGTTCAACTCGATTATTTGTGGTCGTCATAATTTATGAGTGGACAAATTACGGATATGAAAATAGTTTCTGTGACACATAAACTTGAACCTAGAGAGTCACACAATATAAAGTGTACTCGTTGAGTACTTGGGCAATTAATTATGGATAATTCGAATTATTCATAATTTACACATGCGTATTAAATAATGTGTATTTGTATATGATACATAATTTAGATTAGATACACATTATTAATCAATTGAATTTTGACACTTATTTTATTATTATTATTATTATTAATTAACTAATTAATTAATTATTAATAATGATAAAATGGAAGAATATTTTTGGAATATTATTCCATGATATATTTTATCTTTTTGTTAATTAAATTGAATAAATTAATTAAAATATTAATTAATTTATTTGTTTAGATAAGAATAATTCTTGGAATATTCTTATTATTTGGCAAATTTGATTTGCTAAATCATGTGTTTTTTACACATATTTTTTAAATAACAAAATATCAAAATAATTATATCTTTTTGGATAAGATTAAAGTGTGTCAAAATCTTGGCCATGGAAATTATTTATTTTGGCTAAAAATTGTGTAATTTTCAAAATTATGGTAAATTACTATAAAAATGAAATTGTTTCATTTTATTTAAGCTTTTATCACATTCTCATGTGTTGAGAAACCAAAGAAAAAAGGGGTTAAGGTTTATGAATAATTGATCAACCCCAAGGTAGAAATAATTTGAAAATTGGAGTTTGGAATTAAGGTAATTAAAAGTTTCCAATTTCTAATTTCTTTGTTTTTGTTTCTTAAGCATGAAAATATGTATTGGATATGTATTTTGCATGTCTTAGAAATATATGTATCATGGATATGTATTTAAGCAAAAAAACTTGGTGTTAATTGTTTATATAATCTTAATAGTTTTCTTAACAAGCATGTGTTGTAAGATTAATTAGGGAATTAATCTCTAAATTAAAATTATCATTCTAGAGTGATGTTACCACTCTAATATTGTATAGAATTGTTCTTGAGGCTTTATGTTGTGGTGACTAAATTTGGAGTAAATTAATTGGATTAATTTGTTATGGTATGAAAAATGGATAAAAATAAAATTGGATCAGATATGATTTTATTATGTAAGATATAATACTTTTCATGTAAAAATATGTTATTTAGATGATTTTTGATGTGTATTGGGTGGTGGATAAATTTCGGAAATTGTTCCGCGACGAAAATATAAGAAAAAGATGAAATTCACGTCAAAACAGATCCACCGCGTCACAGCTGTGAAACCAGCGAACTGGACATTGTTCGGACAGCCCAAAGGCTGACCAAACACTGCCGAAGTGACCGAGTTGGCATGGATTGGTGGTTGGTCAACTGGTTTGACCGTTTGCCCGTTACGCGTAGTATTTGTCAAAAATATTTTCGTAAAATAATTCATCGTGTTTCGAAATATATTATGTTATTAATTGTTAATAAATAATATATTTAAACTTATTTGGGTGAATTGAAAATATTTGATATTTATTAATTCCCTTTTAAAATGTTTAAAAATAATTTTCGCCTTCTACCGCGCCCTTCCGCTGCGCATACCCAACAAAATGATATAAGAGCGTCTGATCCCACATCCAAAATAATTTTTCATGCCTTAAATATTTGATATTTAATTCAATTTATTTTAGACATGCTTAAGAATTAATTGATTGGATCAATTATTTTGGCTGTTTGACAGTATTTGTAAAATCTCCATAAAAAAGGCTTTGTATTTTGTGAGTGTATTGTACAGTAATGGGTCTGTCTCATCGATATGGATGTAAATATTTTTCTTGATACCGTGGTTGTGTCTGCCAAAGCAGTGCGACTATGGTTATTTGAAATTTATTTATAGCGGTAAAACTTATTTAATAAGAAACAAATTCGAGCGAACGTGCATACCAATAGATGCCAAAGCAGTGAGGTGATGCATTAGTAACTTGGATATGTATATTGACGAGTATTGCCTTTAATACGCCCCATCCAATAGATGCCAAAGCAGTAAGAATCGAAAACGGTTCATGACCTATTTTAAAGAGTCACATTGGATGTGATTGATAATTGTTATCTACTTTCAAATATTTGGGCACAATGAGCCAAAGCTGTGTGTTCAAATATATTTGTGAGGTCTACTTCCTACTATAAAATTTAATTTAATTATTAAATTCTCGTATTTTGTTTGGGGATTATCAATTTACGTAAAATAGTGGGAGGGCATCCTTATATTAAAAATCCATGATATGTTGGATGCTTTGTGATATTGATGAAATTACTTTTATCTGATAACTCCTGTTTCTTTTGTTAAGTTTGTGATGGTAGTTACTACTTCCTCTAATCTGTTTGCATGTGTTTTGGACGCGAACAAATTGACTGGTCCTGAACTTTAGTGAATGGGAATTAGATCTTAATATTGTCTTGAGATCGGAGAAGTTGGGTTATGTGCTGGATAATCCAATACCGCTGGATATTGCTCCGGAGTCTTTACCTGAAGAGAGGGAGGTATTTGAGAAGTGGAAGGATGATGATCTGAGTGTCAGATAACTCATTCTTTGTTCTATGTCTCCTGATCTAAATAGGTAATATGCTGATATGTCTGACTCCTATAGCATTATAACTCAGCTTAGGGAGCTATTTCTAAACCAGGAGCAGACCCTCGTGTATAGAATCTTCGTGGAATTATTCCACGCTCAGTTGGCTGATGGTAAGCCAGTGAGTCCACATGTCTTGCACATGATGGATCTCATCGAGTAGCTTCAAAAGTTTGACTTTGAGCTTAATGAGACATTGGGCAAGAATTTGATTCTTGGCTCACTCCCACCGACGTATTCCCAGTTCATTATGAACTTCAACATGCATGGTATTCATTATTTCTACAGTCAGTTGCATATGATGCTTTAGACTGCTGAGGAGGACATAAAAAATGGTGTGCCGACACTTATTTCAAAGTCCTCTTTGCCTAGTTCTTATTCTTCTCAATCTACGAGATTTGGCAAGAAGAAAAAGAAAAAGGCAAAAAAGACTGGTTCTGGTGTTCCACCTAAAGGAAAGGTAGCGAAGCCTAGCAAGTCGAAGAAGAAAGCTGCTGAGGACAAGTACCACCACTGTGGCAAGATTGGACATTGTATGCGCAATTGTCCAGACTATATTGCTTCCGTCAGACGGGAGAGAGCATCCGCATCAGGTATGTTTATTTTCCCCATCATTGATATCTCTTTGGCTTGTGAAGCCACTGGTTTTGGATGGATTTTAGATTCTGCTAGTCCTACTCACATCTGCAATTCGTTGCAGGGGCTGAGGGTCAGTAGATTGCTAGATCCAGGCGAGATGCATCTACGTTTTGGGAATGAAGATTCTTTATCTGCAGTAGCCGTTGGCGAATACGAGATTCGTCTATCCAGAGGCAGTATCATTTTAACAGTTTGTATTTTTGTACCTTGTTGTGTAGTTAATATTATATCCATATTTGTATTAGATAAAAAATGATATCATATACATATCAGGAATCGTTCTATGTATATATATATATATATATGATATGAATGATGTTTTGTTACACAAATGTTCGAATTCACAAAGTCATTATATTTTGCATGCAATTAAAGATGTTTATGAAATTGGGGATAATAAACGTAAAAGATCTAAAATTACTGATATTGAATTGTGTCATATGCGGTTAGGTCATATAGGTGTACGACGCTTGACCCAGTTGGTTAAGAATGGTTTGATTGAGAATCTAACTATTCAATCTTTTCTAACTTGTGAATCTTGTATTCAGGGTAAAATAACCAAAGCCCCATTTACTGGTGTTGGACATCGGGCCACTGACTTATTGGAGCTCGTACATAATGATGTATGTGGTCCCATAATTCACACTGCTCATAGTGGTTTTTCTTCCTTCGTAACATTTACCGATGATTTGTCACAGTATGGTTTTGTTTATTTGATGAAACATAAATCAGAAACCTTTGAAAATTTCAAAGAATTTTGAAACGAAGTAGAAAAACAAACTGGTAAATTCATGCCTTTGATCAGATCGAGACGGTGAATATATGAGTAGTGAGTTTACTGAGTATCTTAAACAGAATGAGATTCTCGCTCAATATACTCCCCCGGGGTACTCCAAAGCACAATGAAGTGTCTGAAAGGAGAAATCAAACTTTATTGGATATGGTCCTATCCATGTTGAGTTTTACAGATCTGCCTTATTTTTTGTGGGGGTATGCTCTTCTGACTGCTGCACAACTGTTGAATAGGAAAGTTGTTCCCACTACACCATATGAGATATGGGTTGGTAGGATACCGAACTTTAATTATGTTAGGGTTTGGGGCTGTCCTGCATACGTCAGAGTGACGCTGCAGGATAAACTTTTGCCTCGAGGTTGAAAAGTTAGGTTTTTTGGATATCCTTCGAATTCAAAAGGATATCAATTCTATGAACCCGAGCATCAAAATATATTCATAGCTCATTTTTCCAGATTTATTGAAGAAGAATTTTTGGCAGAAGGTGGTAATCATAGAAGGGTTGAGCTTGATGAATTCCAACCTATAGATGACAGAACAATAGAGGAATTAGAGGTTCAGACAAAAGCAGAACATTTTAGTTCCACTCTCCGTAGGTCTACTAGGATATCGAGACCTCATGAGCGCTTGTATTTGATATAGGACAAGAGTCTCGATGAGCCCATTATTGAGAAGACTAATCCGTATAACTATAGAGAATCAATGTTAGACATTGATTCTGCTAAATGGCAGGAAGCCATGAATTCCGAAATAGACTCTATGCATCATAATCAAGTATGGGACTTGGTTCCGTTACCTGAGGGAATTGTTCTCGTAGGTTGTAAATGGGTTTACAAAAGAAAGCAAGGGCCTGATGGGATGGTTGAAACCTTCAAAGCCCAAGTGGTTGCAAAATTTTACACTCAAATGCCAGTTGTGGAATATGATGAAATATTTTCACCAGTAGCGATGCTAAAGTCTATTAGGATTTTATTGGCCATCGCTGCTTACCATGATTATGATATTTGGCAAATGGATGTCAAAACAGCTTTTCTTATTGGATTTCTTGATGAAGAAATCTATATGGAACAGCCATAGGGTTTTGTCTCCAGCCAAAATTCTAGCATGGTATGTGAGCTTAAGAAGTCCATTTATGGACTGAAACAAGCTTCACGGAGTTGGAATCTTCGTTTTGATGAGGTAATTAGATTTTCTGATTTTCTCAAAAATGAAGAAGAACCTTGTGTTTATAAGAAGGTTAGTGGGAGTATGATCGTGTTCTTGGTGCTTTATGTTGACGACATTTTGATCATTGGAAATGACATTGGAATGATGTGGGGTGTTAAAGCATATCTCTGTAAAAACTTCTCCATGAAAAACCTGGGTGAAGCTTCCTACATACTTGGTATAAAACTCTATAAAGATAGAGAAAGAAATCTGATTGGGTTATCCCAATCTTTGTACATAGATAAGATCCTATAAAGGTACAACTTTACCAATTGTAAAATTGCTAATATACCTTTTCGACATAACATTCATCTTTCGAAGAAGATGTGTCCTTAACCGAAAGATGAAAAGGCTAGAATGTCTAGCCAGCCTTATGCATCATGTTTAGAAAGCATTATGTATGTAATATTATGTACGAGACCTGATATTAGTCATGCAGTAAGCATTACTAGCAGATATAAGTCAAATCTAGGTAACGACCATTGGATGGCCGTTAAACATATCCTAAAGTATCTAAAAGGTAATAAGGATAAATTTCTTATCTATGGAGAATGTGATTTACAGATAAGAGGATATACAGATTCTGACTTCCAGTCAGATCCTGATGATAGAAAGTCTACCTCAGGTTTTGTATTTACTCTTAATAATACTGCAGTCAGTTGGAATTGTTCCAAACAAGGATCAACAACTGATTCCACCACTGAGACAAAATATATTGCGGCATCAGATGCTGCAAAGGAGGCTGTATGGATTAGAAAATTTATCAATAAATTGAGAGTTGTCCCAAGCATCGAGGATTCGATCCCGTTATTCTGTGATAATAGTGGTGCCGTTGCACAGACAAAAGAACCGAGAGCGCATCGAAAATCGAAACATGTGGAACAAAAGTACCACATTATTCATGAGATCATCGCTCGATGAGATGTTTCCATATGTAAGATATCTGGAGAGGATAACATATCAGACCCGTTTACGAAGGTCTTACCTCTAAGACTATATGATAGACAAGTAGAGGCGATGGGTATTAGATACCATCAAATTTGGCACTAGAGAAAGTGGGAGAAAATATTGTAGATGGTGCTCGGCGCGCCAAATTTTGTTGTATTTATTGTAAATACGATGTACATTTTATTTTATTATGAATAAAATTAGGTAATTTTAATCAATATAATTCTTATTTATGGTAAAGGCGTAAAATACCTTAGAATGAATAGATGTGACGTAATTACAAAAGCGTCGCAATTGTTACTGAGAGATGTCACAATATAATTCATCCTTAAAATGTTCATAGTCAAGGTTTACATACATGGTCGGTTAATAAACCCGTGAGACCGGTACGTGTCGCATATTAGGATTGTTCTAATGGTTTATCTCAGTAAACTATGAGTCTTGTGAGACTCATATAGACACGTAGGTATTTATTAGATTAATACTGAATGACTCATTCAAAGATTCATGATAGATGGTACACCAACATCAATAAGAATCTTTACGAGTCGAATAGTATATTAGCTCATTTGACTTGAGATATCACTGTGGATATGTGAGATATCCACGTACTTTGATGACAATCACGTCAACGATCTTTTAAGATCAGACCTCAAGCATGATTTCTTATATCAAACATCCTAATCCATAAGATTCATTTCCATGTTGAATGAGATGGTTGATTTGAGTGAGGGCTTAGCAAGATCAAGGATGGTTACTGTGATTTTATGGATGGGTAAGTAACATTCAAGATCATGATACATGGGTGTATTGGATTAGGGTTGAACTAGTATGATAGATGATGAGTTAGTGCTAAAAATGCTAGATTAAAGTTTATTGCCATGAATCTTGCATGGGTAAGCTGGGTTATGACTTAAATTTGTGATGTCTTGATGTAAACCCCCATTTTGGTGTGTTGGAAGACACATGAGCATGTTGTATTTTGACATTGTTAGTGATTTGGCGGTTATTAGTTTTAGCCATGAGTAGCGATATTGTGGCGATGAGGATTGCCTTGTATGATGGAAATTGAGGGAACTGATGGAGTTTCCATGTGATGATTAGAAGAAGTTTGATGATAGAATATGACTTGCTCGAACGTTTTCAAGTTAAGAAGGTTCAAATACCATGTTATAGTCATTGGTAATATCGACCACATCGGTGTGCTTTTGTGTCAGTTCGTTGAGGGAAATGTAATGGCTCATCTTTGAACCATTAGTACTTAGTTAAAAAAGTATCTCGAGGTAGCTTAAGATGTTAGTGACGCCTTTAACTTCCTCATCAGCACAACCTATACATCTTTCATGCGCTTGATTAAAATCATAAATACTTTCTTTCATGCGCATGGTTAAAATCATAAACACTCTCTCTCTTTCATGCTAACGATACTTTGAGCATAAGATTTGTATATTCTACACATGATATCTCGTCCGCTTTCGTGCGACCCCATGAGTAGTAAAACCAAGCACCAGCTTTGTGAGTGAATACTATAGTTTCCAAGTTTTGAACTCTATGTGTTTTATAATTTAAGTTTTTCAATTTATGGTTATGTTGGAACTTCATATGTATGATAATATGTTTTAGAATAGATATATTTCCATGACCAGAAGCTCAAGTATATGTGATATTTTCAGACCACGACAATTCTGACATGTTTTCTAGTTGTGCTTATGTATTTACTATATTACTTGGTTATGATTTATTTTATCGCTAGTATAAGAAAATAAATATGTTTTTCAAATGCCAGCAGAGTGTCGTTCTCTCAGCATAAGAACCCAGGTACGCTCAGTTCAACATGTCTAATGATTTTTAGAAATCCTTTTAGGTTATCCTAGTTACAGCTCAGCTTCCCCTACTTACACGATGCTAGGTACCACTAAATAGGTTTCATGATGCGGCAGCGAGCAATTTTTCTGCTCACTTTCGTATAATGTAATAGAGAAGAAGATGATGACGATTTTTGATTCGACTCCGAATGGCCTTCCGTGCTATGTCTCGCAACCAACAAAAACTGGTGTTGGCTAGACTCACAAACCAACCTCTAAACACTTTATAGATGAAATTTGTCACACCGGAATTTTATTATTGTTTTTGTTCTTTTTTTTTGATTCTTGAGAGAAAATGATGAACTATGGTGGCTAGGGTTTCATACAAGTGAATTAGGGTAAAAAGGAAAACTCACTTTTTCTTTTTATACTCAGGGTTTTATTTTACAAAATAAAATAAAAACCCTTCCTATTCTCACCATTAAAAATTCGACCACACCTGGTAAAATTTGTAACCTCTAGATTTTGATAAATGTCATCATAATGACATTGATAATGTTATTAAATAAAAAAAATTCAAACTTCCATTACAAACAAAGGGTTTCCAAAACACATTTTTGGAATAATTATTAAACCAAATCTTTATTAAATTATACCATGTAATTTAATAAAATAATTTATAATAAAAAATTATCATATAATCATTTATTATATAAAAACAATATATTAAAATTAATATATAGTTTAAAGTGTGACAAAAATTATTATTAATCATATTAATAATATATATATTTGTAACGACTGGTAGATTTTACTACTGTATACAACTGTACTGCTACGTATGGGTCGAAGACACATAAAATAAATCATGTTGAGGCCTAAAAATACTCGTGGAATGATTTTGAGAACGATCGGCTAATCCTTCGAAATCCCGGGACGAGACTGTACCGTGTTCCCTTTGGACAGCCCATGGTATTTTGGACATAACTTTTTCGTATGAACTCTGAATTTTATGAATTTTATATCGTCGGAAATATGAGATCGATACCTACAACTTCCAAGTTGAATAGTTTCCCAAATTCGAATCAGAATTGGGTAAAAAATGTAAGTCAAAATTTCGGATGAATAGTGATTTCGGGGTCAAATGAATAAATCTCCAACTTTCTCCATCTTTCTACATTCTTCCATATTTTTCTTAATATCATTTAGGTCCTACTATATAAATGGGTTACTATTGAAGGTTTAAGGAATTTGGGGAAAACACAAAAAGAAAGAAAAAACAAGAAGACATGAAGGAAATAAGGGAAAGAAGAAAGGAAGAAGAAGAAGAAGGAGAAATAGGAAGAAGAAAGAAGAGGAATCAATGGTTCAAGGCCATTCACAAGCAAAGAAAAAGAAGGGAAATCATGGAAGACATGAGGGGCGGTAGAAAACAAGGAAAATAGGTAAAACCCATTTAACCCAATTCTTGATTTTGTTTAATTTTGGAAGTATAAATGTAGATTAGAGTTGATGGCATGCTAGGAGCTACATATGGAAGGTTTATATGTAAAGAAAAGGGTTGTGGAGTTAAATGTTTGGGTTTGGAAAATTTTAAAAGTTAAATTAAGAATTATGGATTTTGAGGTTTAATGTGTAGTTAATGATGTAATTTATAATGTGTGGAATTGATGTAAATTGATGGATTGTGAGTTGGAAGTATTATGAAAGTTTAGGGATGAAATTGGGTGAAAATCGCATAAGGAGAAGAAGATGCAGAATCTGGAATGCAGGTCTGCGTCGCGACACAGGAAGACCTTTGCGTCACGACGCGTGAAGGAATTCATGGTCAGTTTCTGGGCAACACGCGTCGCGATGCGAAGGACTCTTGCGTCGCGACACAGCTACAAAATTCGACCAAATTGATTTTAGGCCATTCCAGTTCCACCCTGCGTATTAGAGACCACCCTTAAGATCTCGAATCAGTCCTTATGCCCATATTACATTCTGGTACAACATGATATAATGAATTACGACTTTACGCATTTAAAATTAGTAGTTTAGCCTAGTTCTAGAATTCATCTCGTAACTTTTAGTCTGGTCAAGCTATCACTTTTAGACCATTGTAGGAAATGCGATCTCCTTCGTCAAGGCAGTGTAAATCCAGCCAGTTTCCAAGCATAGTGAGTGGACACCTTTCTCTTTAAGTTGATTTTATTTACTGATTTATTTGTTCTTTATAAATTCATACTTACTTTTCCAGCGCATAGGGCATTAGCCTTTATTTAATTACAGTTGTTTTCAGTTGATGGCGATTTAGAAAAGAGATGTTTTTGAAAATTGAGTTTTTATGATTGTTCGAGGCGAGAGGGAAAAACTCACCCCAGTATGTAACTTGACACAATTGGAATTGACGGATAGAGACCGTGTGCACACGTAGAGCAGGGCTAGGGGGACAGAGATACGTAACGCCCCTAGACCCTAGTTTCAGAGCTTGGGTGGTAACATAGTTCCGCATCCCCAGTTCTAGTTTGTGGCTTGGGGGACGGCGATACGTAACGCCCCAAGACCACCAGTTTCAGGGACAAGTATGACATGATTTGGGGGACGACGATACGTAATGCCCCAATGTCATGGATTTGCATATCTGGCTCCAGGGCGTATGGGGGGACAGTAATACGTAGCACCCTCATGCGTCAGTTTTCAGCAGATCAGCACAGTTACCATATTTTAGAAATAGTTTTCAGTTACCAGATTTTTAGAAACAGTTTATAGAAACCAGATTTGAGAAGCAGTTTTCAGAAGATAATACTCAAAAGCAGCTTCAGAAAAACCAGTTTTATTAAAGAGATTTCATATGAAGTGATTCATTTTCTAAACTTTAGTTTTAAAGACTTAATGAATTGATTTAAGTTTTTTAATTTCAGGTCTACTAACTTAGATCGAATAACGATCTAACCCCCCCACTCCCAGTTTTCTTTGGTATAGGTTTTCTCTGAGGACGAGCTCGGGAGGACGGATACTGATGCAGTCACTTGGGTTGGAGTCCACCAGTTCAGAGTCGAGTCAGAGTCAAAGTTAAGTTGTATGCATTCATTAGTGTTATATAAGTCATTATAGGTATCCATTAAAGAGTTGTAATGAAACGTTTATTTTGAATACACAGTTATATGTAATAAAAGTATTTTATGATGTTGAGTTGGGCCATGGTCCCTGAGCATGACTTTGCATTTAAAAAGTACAATAATATAGAATATAGTCAAAAGTCAGAGGCTTATAGGGTTAGTACAGCTATCCCCTGCCGGTAACATCTCCCAGACTTGGGGATGTTACAAAGATGGTATCAGAGCATGGTCTTGGGAGTCAGTGACTGCAGTGGCCAGAGTGTTGGGGTCCTCTATACGCAGTATGTCTGGGATACCCGTATATAAGGCACCACCTCTCCAGTATCTGATCCTCGAGTTTGTCCTCAAGATCCTCAGACAGATTAGTAAGTATTTCCAAGCCTTCTGAATCCTTTTTCCTTACTCTAGTTAGGAATCATTCCGTAATCATCCTAGATTACCCCTTGAAGTTCGGTAAAAGCTAGGGAACCGGATAGTAAGTTCTAAAGAAAGTTATCCAAGAAAGTAAAAAGAAAAATAGAAAGCTAGAAGAGAAGTAAGGGAAGTGTAAAGATGATTAAGTAGTCAGAAGTAAGAAAAGATAGAGATACATGATTAGATCAGTAAGAAAGTACATGACCTATAGTAGCCAAGAGAATAGAGAAAGCCCCAACAAGTATTAGAGTTGCCCAGTAGAAGTAAGACTCCTCTCTTATTCAGGAAATTCTTTCAATAAATCCCATAGCCTTCGAGATCTTCCTATAGATAGTGACTTCCCCGAGTAACGAAAAATAGCCAGAGAGATAACATAAGTAAAAAACCTAGATTAGTTTTGAGGGCCCCAATGGACCTAGATGTCAAAAAGGATTTAGAGAACCCCAGATACCCAAACTCCGATCTAGATTCCCAAGTGAGAAATAGAAATGGTTAGTTACTTTACCCCCAACAATCTGATGGAGACAAGACCTTAAACTATCTAGTCTTCGAACCCCCGAGGCACCAGATAAGGAAGTTGCCCTGATAGGGCCTACCACATACCTACCTTACATGAGAAATAGACTCTACCAGGACACGTAACACCATAATAAAGATATCAAAGCTCGCCGAGACATAAGATGTTTACCCTAGTCCCTACCAGTATATGCATAGACAAGTATAAGAAAACTGATGAGAGTTCACGTAGGATTTCAGAAGATTGATCACCCAAAAAAATAAATTAAGAAAGTTTCAAGGATTATTAGAAAGAGGACCCAGTGTAGCCTAAAGGACTATACAAGTCAGCATAAAGTTTGCAGTAATAATAGAAGACCACCGAAATATATCAAACTTAGAAGAACCTAATGATCAGCCCACCAGCCAGTAGAAAACCCTAGAAGTATAAAAGAAGAGATCCGTGAGGTTAAGGATATTTAGAGATGATGAAAGTACTAGTTCGGACCATAGAACAAGTGCCATAGTGGTGATTGGTGGCAAGAGCTAAGAACATAGATTTTGGAAATAGCCAGAAGTGCGAACCACCACTAGCCTCAGTAGTATGACGTAGAGTTAAGAAATAGGATATGGAGATAGCAAGAAGGAAACAGAAGTGGTAAGAAGATTCAGTACGTACGGTGAAATAAGAAAAGAAGTTTAGAGATAGTAAGATAAGTGAAGACCTCAGAAAAACCAATGAAGAGTAATGAATCTTAAAACATGGAGTAGTTGACCAGGTCCTCGAGGAACCAATGGCGACCCTCCCTTCCAGAAACCTCAATTTTAGAAAACATGCAAACACCTAACCAGAGCATTACCAGGCTTTAGTGTAAGCAGAAGTATGTATCTAGAGATCCTTATGGAGGAGATATGCCCAACTTAGAATCTAGTAAGGAGGTGGATAGTAAAGAAAAGCAATTGATAGGTTAGGTATAGTGCGAGATAATTAGACAGTTAAATGGATGAGTTCAAAGAAACATAGATAATCAGCATGAGCTAAAAGAGATTGAAGTCACAATAAGTTGAGCTAGGGAGCCTTTAAAAAAAGAAAAGATAAAGACTACAAAGAAATTAAGGAAAATGATTCTTAGGAATAGAGTGAGTAACTTATAAAGTAACCCATGGTAATGAGAATGAGAAATTAGATAAAAAGTAGCACCTGAACCCAAGAACTAATAAGAGATGCATTAAACAATCAAAGATGATGGAATTCCCAGGGAAATAAAGATATAAGAAATTTAAGGAACTAAGAAGATAAGGAAAAAACAAGATGAAAAATAATACATGAACTGAAGATTTAGTAAAAGATGTTCTAGATATTTGAGGTTAAAAGAGAATTTTCAGGATAATAGAGATGATGTAAGAAGTTCAAGGAACTGAGATAAGAAAGAAATTTTCACAGCAGGGTAAGCTTATTAAGGAGGAAAGCAAGAGAGTATAATGGTACCCAAAGAGAGAGAGTAACAACTTTAGAAGGCTAAACAACAAAGATAAGATAGGAAAAAGATACATAGATAGTATGAGGAAGTTCTTAGAAAACACGACCTTAGAAAGACTTCGCAGAAGGGGCAATGAGTTGGAAGAGACAACTAGATAGTTTTAGCAGTCATACCCTAGTATGAGGAAAAGTTATCAGACATGTATACACGAAGGTTCCAAACTTATAAATAAGTCATATTGAAATTAGATCGTTATAATTAGAAAACCTCGGGATAAGCACCCTCCCAACCCTTAGATAACAAGAAGTCGAAGAGGACAGACGAGTATTCGAGATTATCTTCGAGCTTCAAGATATTCCAAAAATAAGTAAAGTATACTAGAGGAAGATCAAAAGTATATGACTTTCAGATGCAGTTTAAGAATGAAATAAAGTAAGGGGTAGCTCTAGTAAAAGAGTTGAGGAAGAAAGAATAGATTCATAGAAGCTTAAAATAGCTAAATACAAAGAAGTAAAAAGATGGAAAGAAATAAGAAAAGTTTAAAGATAATCTTCGGATAAGGAACCAGAGACATAGACCACTGGAGTTCTTAGTATAGCATAAGACAAATAGAAGACAAGAATAGTGCAAAGGAAAAAGATTAGAAGTAAAGCTGTGAAGATGCAGTAACGGTAGTAGAAGAATACTTAGTAAGAAAGATGAAGTATGTGACCATAGGGTTTAGTAGAATCAAAATGCAACTAAAGATCCCTTACGTGTTAGTTCACGTAAAGTACCTTAGTACCCAGCCCAAACTTAGTTGACCAAACCACTACGGGTTTGAGATGGCCTAAGCCACGGGTATGGGTGGTTTGGTAGATGTGCAGAATAGTATGGAATCGCGGAAAATAGTTACTACAGAGTTGTAACTAGCATAAGGAGTTAATCCTTAAGGTATTATATGTGTACGTATATTTGAGTAATGACCCTTGACAACACTAGACTTTGGAGAACAAGTTAGTAAGGAATACCGAAACCAGACTTACTGTAGCAGTGAAAACAAGAGTATAAAGAAAAGAATGGATTATATTCAGGACTTAAGCACCGACATCCCCATTTACAGCAAGAGTGCAGTTTAAGTAAAAATGTGCATACAGTTTAGCCCCAACAAAACCACCAGACCCAACTTTCTTAGTACAACCCATTGAGTGGACAATAATAAAGGATAAAGGTACATAAGGAGTTAGACCCTGCATTACAAGTTTTAAGTTATACAAATAAGCAGAGACAAGAAGTTATAGAGAGGAACCGGTAAGCATTCTGGTATAGACACATGTACGTATTGGGCCACATAAGCAGAGTATAAGGAAAGATATAGGAATGAGACTCCTTGGTGCATCATAAGGACTTTAACATGGCCATTATATAAAATATTGATTAGAAAGTTATGAAAACAGGACGATGAGTTCCCTTTCGATCTAAAGTTAGAGGTACCAAACAGGAAACAGAAGCCAAGACAAGGGAAAGACTGAAACGAGCGTGAATTAGTTTACAGAAAAGTAAGAGTTCTAGCTGGTGAATTAAGATAGATTGAAGAATAAAGTTAGTCAAGGTGGATTGTCTAGAGACATGTCGTGAATCGGTGGTCTGTGGTGAGATCCCGAGTTCAGAAAGGATTCGAGGACAAATCCTATTTAAAGGGGGGAGAATTTGTAACGACCGATAGATTTTACTACTGTATACAACTGTACTACTACGTATGGGTTTTAGACATATAAAATAAATCATTTTGAGACCTAAAAATACTTGTGGAATGATTTTGAGAATGATCGGTTAATCCTTCGAAATCCCGGGACGAGACTGTACCGTGTTCCGTTTGGACAACCCATGGTATTTTGGGCATAACGTTTTCGTATGAACTCCGATTTTTATAAATTTTATATCTTCAGAAAGATAAGATCGATACCTACAACTTCCGTGTTGAACAATTTCCCATATTTGGACCAGAATCGGGTCAAAAACGCCAGTCAAAATTTCGGATGAATAGTGATTTCGGGCTCAAATGGATAAATCTCCAACTTTCTCCATATTTCTACATTATTCCATATTTTTCTTAATATCATTTAGGTCCTACTATATAAATGGGTTACTATTGAAGGTTTAAGGAATTTGGGGAAAACACAAAAAGAAAGAAAGAACAAGAAGACATGAAGGAAATGAGGGAAATAAGAAAAGAAGAAGAAGAAGAAGGAGAAAGAGGAAGAAGAAAGAAGAGGAAGAAAGGGTTCAAGGCCATTCACAAGCAAAGAAAAAGAAGGGAAATCATGGAAGACATGAGAGGCAGTAGAAAATAAGGAAAAGAGGTAAAACCCATTTAACCCAATTCTTGATTTTGTTTAATTTTGGAAGTATAAATGTAGCTTAGAGTTGATGGCATGCTAGGAGCTACATATGGAAGGTTTATATGTAAAGAAAATGGTTGTGGAGTTAAATGTTTGGGTTTGGAAAAGTTTAAAAGTTAAATTAAGAATTATGGATTTTGAGGTTTAATGTGTAGTTAATGATGATAATATTGTAATTTATAATGTGTGGAATTGATGTAAATTGATGGATTGTGTGTTGGAAGTATTATGAAAGTTTAGGGATGAAATTGGGTGAAAATCACATAAGGAGAAGAAGATGCAGAATATGAAATACAGGTCTGCGTCGCGACATAGGAAGACCCTTGCGTCGTGACGCGTGAAGGAATTCATGGTCAGTTTCTGGGCAACGTGCGTCGCGACGCGAAGGACTCTTGCGTCACGACATAGATACAAAATTCGACCAAATTGATTTTAGGCCATTCTAGTTCCACCCCAACGTATTAGAGACCACCCTTAAGATCTAGAATTAGTCCTTATGACCATATTACATTCTGGTACAACATGATATAATGAATTACGACTTTACGCATTTAAAATTAGAAGTTTGGCCTAGTTCTAGAATTCATCTCGTAACTTTTAGTCTGATCAAGCTATCACTTTTAGACCATTGCAGGAAATGCGATCTCCTTCGTCGAGGCAGTATAAATCCAACCAGTTTCCAAGCATAGTGAGTGGACAACTTTCTCTTTAAGTTGATTTTATTTACTGATTTATTTGTTCTTTATAAATTCAGACTTATTTTTTCAGCACATAGGGCGTTAGCCTTTATTTAATTACAGTTGTTTTCAGTTGATGGTGATTTAGAAAAGAGATGTTTTTCAAAACTGAGTTTTTATAATTTTTCGGGGCATGAGGGAAAATAGATCCGCACCCCCAGTTCTAGTTTGTGGCCTTGGGGTCGGCGATTCGTAACGCCCCAAGACCACCAGTTTCAGGGACATGTATGAGATGCTTTGGGGGACGGCGATACGTAACGCCCTAAAGACATGGATTTGCATATCTGGCTCTAGGGCGTATGGGGGGACGGTGATACGTAACGCCCCCATGCGTCAGTTTTCAACAGATCAGCACAGTTGCCAGATTTTAGAAACAGTTTTCAGTTACCAGATTTTTAGAAACAGTTTATAGAAACCAGATTATAGAAGCAGTTTTCAGAAGACATTACTCAAAAGCAGCTTCAGAAAAACCAGTTTTATTAAAGAGATTTCATATGATGTGATTCTTTTTCTAAACTTTTGTTTTAAGGACTTAATAAATTGATTTGAGTTTTTCAATTTCAGGTCCACTCACTTAGATTGAATAGTGATCTAACCCATCACTCCTAGTTTTCTTTGGTTACAGGTTTTCTCTGAGGACGAGCTCAGGAGGACGGATACTGATGCAGTCACTTGGGTTGGAGTCCACCAGTTCAGAGTCGAGTCAGAGTCAAAGTAAAGTTGTATGCATTCATTAGTGTTATATAAGTCATTATAGGTATCCATTAAAGAGTTTTAAAGAAAGTATATTTTGAATACACAGTTATATGTAATAAAAGTATTTTATGATGTTGAGTTGGGCCATGGTCCATGAGCATGAATTTGCATTTAGACAGTCGATAATATAGAATATAGTCGAAAGTCAGAGGCTTATGAGGTTAGTACAACTATCCCATGTCGGTAACATCTCCCAGACTTGGGGATGTTACATATATATATATATATATATATATATAATATATATATATATATATATAATATATAATATATAATATAGAGCTAGCACAGAGTCAAATGGACCTATAGTTCCGAGCTCCAATAATCTTGCAGTACTAATTAAACTTTTTAATTAAATATTCTGGATTATTAACTTTGGGTTATTCCACTAAAAACCTGAAGCTGCACTCTTGTTGTCGTAGATAGATAAAATAAGGTGAACTACGTCGGTGTTTATCGATATAGTCATTACATACGGATTAGCCCTTCACGAGTATCTCATAATTAGTATCGGGTCAAAATATCTATTATACTCCTCTAATTATTTTTATCTTAAGTACCACTGAGTCTCTAATAAATGACTTATTCATAACTATTATGAATGTTAATCTTTTTATTCGTAATAGAAAGACTTGAGCGATCTAATCGTTCAAGTACCGAATCATTCCTTAGGGAAGATACTCCTCTACTTCTCGTAAGAAGGAGTGAACTTCATATATATGTAAAACATCCCCAATTACACACCAAACTATGTCCCCAAAGTACGTAGCTATTGATCGGGATTAATACACCAACCTTACCTTTGTAAATCAAAGGAAAGAGCCTGTAATGTAGGAGTTCACAGTACACTCATGATTCAAATCAATCCATATATGACAATCTAATATATTGAAATAAATTTCTTTATTTAACAGATATTATAAGAAACTCATTTGTATCTAGGTCTAGTCCTATATGATCACATCATATAAGTGTTAGGGTTGGTGCTCGGAGTGCCAATCCGGATCATATTTATGTCTGATTCATGAATAAAAATAATTCATTTTCCCATAATATTACTTATTTAATGGTAGCACCTCTTGTCTTTTATATACATATTCGATCTAATTACGATTAGATATCTAATTATGATTAGATTGAAACTAAATCTGATTTAGTGATATGTGTATATTAGACAAAGACCCTAGAATTTATAATGTAGTGCGCGGTTACAACGTAGTTTGTATTTGACATTGGGAAGCATCACTATAAGTTGTATATACTTAAATAAAGTTCCTAGTCAAGATTTACTAACACGGGGTTAGTAAAATCCACTGGTATATCGTGACTTGGTCCGATGGTTTATCTCGATGAACCATGAGTCTCGGGAGACTCGTATAGACATGTAGGTGTTTATTTGATAAACACTGAACTACTCACTGAAGATTTCCTAATAGATGATACACCAACGTCAATAGGAATCTTCTCGAGTTGAGCGAGCATAGTGATCCTTCGAGTTGAGATACCATATTGGATATATGAGTTATCCTCCACACTTTGATGACAGTCACGTCACCGATCTATTTAGATCAGACCTCCACCTGTTCATTGGGTGTGGACTGATGCTCATGATATCCAGTGCGTATCAAGATAGAATTCGTCAGTCCTGTGTACATGGCATAGGTTTCCTACACGTGTTTGCGATCTAGTAAATCCATGGTCGTGGTATAACTTCAGAAGCGAGTTCCGAGTGTTATTTAGAGATCGTAAATTTGAAAGTCGACTATATTATACCATAAGAATTTGACGTTCTTATCTATATCCCATATATAATATGGATAACCTGTGACGGAAGGATTATACGTATGCAATGACCTCGACTTGTAAAGTTTAGCGAGATTATCCGTGGTCGTCATAATTCATTATCCGTGTTGTCATAATTATACAAAATGGGATTCCGTGACGGATAAACCTAAACTTAGAGAGTCCCACAATATGAAGTGTACTCTTGAGTACTTGGGCAACGCGTTATGAATAATATTGATTATTCATAATACTTCACCGAATTAAATAATTTAACTCGAGTCGTTTAAATGGTTAAATGAAAATACATGCTTAGGGGATTTTGGTCAATTAATAATTAATGTGTATTTGTATTTGATACAAAATTTGATTTGATATATATTAATTAATTTTCAAATGAGACTTTGACACATGCCATTAATATATGTATTTGTTATTTAATGTAAATAAAAATACATATATAATAATAATTATATTAATTAATTATTTAGATATTTAAATAATTAAATGATATCTATATTTCATAAATGATATGTTATATGGCTAATTATTATTGGTTACATGTGGCAAAGCTTTTAAAGTTGAAGAATACAAATCGATTTTGTCAACTTAAAAGCTTTAATAATTTAATTTGATTAAATAAATAAAATTGACCAAATTACCCCTCAATTCCGTCCCTACCCAAGTATTTAAAGTGAGAAAATTTTGTTTTCTCATTTAAGAACCTCCATGACCAAAATACCCATTTTTTAACCCCTAAGTCGGTTTTGGCTTGTATTTAAAGTGGAAAATTTTTGTTTTCTCATTTAAAGAAAGACCATGGTCGAAACCCATCTCAAAGAAAGCACCCAAAAATTTTCTTGAAGAATCAAGGAAGAAAGTGAAGAAAATCAAGAAAAAGTTTAAGGATTTTAGGAGATTTGGAGGTAATCTTCATAACTCTTAACTTAGAAAGTTTTTTTTCTTGTTCTTGAGTATCTAGACATGTTCTAGGGTTTCTTCCTTTCTTATATTTTGGGCCTTTTTGATTTGGAGGATGGATTTGGAGGCTAGATGCATGCGTGAAGTTTGATTGGATGATATTAGTGTAATATTGATTTAATTTTGTCATTTGATGACTTGTTGCCATTCTAGAGTGTTATGACCACTCTTGTAACTCCAATAATTGTTCTTGAGTTATTCATAGATGGTGGCTTTGGTTGGTGTTAGTATTAATATGATTGATATTGAGAAAATTGGATTTATAGCATGAAAAATGATATTTTTGTTACAAAAATCAGATCTGGAAATTCTATATTTTTGGTGATGAAATGTATGTTGTATAAATGTATTGGATGTGTTTTGGGCATTGGAATAAATGCCGGAAATTGTTTCAGAGTTAAAATATACGAAAACTGTGAAAAACGGCGTTATCGGGTGAGATTCGGGCTTACCGGGTGTCTGCTGTCCAAACAGTAATTGGTCACTATTCAGGCAGCCCATGGACTACCCTAGTGCTGTTGGGGCTAACCTGGGCAGCCCCCAAGTGCATTGGGTAGTCGGTTCGGTCAAAAACGTATTTTATGCCATTTTACGGAAAAACATTTTCGTAAAAGTTTTCTTAACTATTTATGTCACCATTTGATATCGAATAACTATGTTTAGGTGAAATATGAATAAATTATTCATATTGGATATTGAATAATTTATTTGGTAATTTAAAAAGTTTTAAAATTACAATTTCACCCGAACCGCGAGCTTCCGCTGCGCCCGCGCCAAAACCCCAACAAAAATGGTATCAGAGCAGGTCTGATTCTTCATCCATTACATTTGTCATGCTTGATATATGATATATAATCCAATTTTGATGTTTTCACATGCATGTAATTTAGATATTTCTTGACTTGTTGGTTCTACGCTAACGGGAAACGTAACAGAAATTTAATGGTTAAGTTAAGTTATGTTTTCAAAGGTAGAATTGAACTGTTTAGAAGTTGATCTAGATTTAACTCTGTATTTGATGTAGAGCAAAGCTTTCTTGAGGAATATCCCCGCTTAAATAAGGCAGTAAAATGACATGTATTAGATGCACGTTTCTTGGTCCGTCTTGTCAATACGGATTATGGGTATCTTTCTATGGCTGCATCCGAGGAAGTGCCAAAGCAATGAGGGTGTAGTTGATAGAATTTTATCGATACCGGATGTATATTTGATACTAGACAATTCAAGTGAAAGTGGAAATCCTAACATGCCAAAGCTGTCAGGAGTACATCGGTAGCTTGAGTTTGTCATTGGCAAGTGAAGCATTGATACGCCTCATTGTGAATGTGCCAAAGCTGTCATAACGAGAAACGGTCAGGACCAAAATCAAGAGTCACAGTGAGTGTGATTGACAATGAGTTGTCTACCTAATGAATATACGTAGGTGAGATCGTGCCAAAGCTGTGAGTCGAAATATATTCATGGGGTTTACTTCTCACTATGGAATTCGATTTAATTATTGAATTCCCGTTTTCCGTTGGGGATCACATTTGAATATGTTTTCTGAGTTCACTTATGGTTGCGTATTTCTAGATATCTGTTTTACGATATAATTGTCTAGAGAGAATATTTCTTATGCAGTGAGAAATGATGTGAATTAGTTCATTTCTCGAGATTCTTGACTGGCATTAAGAAAACTTCATTAGGTATTTATTTATCTTATAATGATGTTTCTTGGCTTTAGTGACTTTTAGAAGTCACGTGTTTGACACAGTTTGCTAATTAATTATTTGCAATTGTTGTGAATAATTGCAGGCAAATTATAGAGCTTAAGAAAGGAGATGTGTATAGTTGTATGTAGAGAATATCGATTCTCACAATACGACACTGTAGGTATTGAATACCAGATCTCCCATCTAGTTATTTAAAATAATGTTTAATGATTGTTTTGATATTTGATATCAGAACTTGTGACTATTGGATAGTTACTTGTTCTTTATAAATAATTGTTACATATTTTAAAATGACTAGTAGTGTCATTGATGAAGAGATAAATTTTAAGAAAAATATTCGGTTAACTAAATAACTTAGAACAATACTTTATGAGATTTTATCACATAAGCATTTGATGCTTATTCCGTGTGGTAAAGGATGGCCTGATACAAGATCACACCATATATCCTTATCCATTTAATGAATATTGTATTCATGATGTGATTAAATCTCATTTAACCAATGATCATCATTGGACCACAGATTTATTAAACTAATACATTGGATGTATGTAGTTTAATGAATTATAAATTTTCTTGGATAGTTTTCCTTACTTCATAACTTAGTTAATGAGTTGTCATAACTTAGCTGCGTGTTTCTAAAAGAATACATATATTGAACATCTTGAATGATTCGAGAACTTTCAATATGTTTCTGATGAAACCCAGATAGAATATTTTGAATGGTTCAAAGATATTCTATTTGAAGTGTTGAAAACTATATTTTTAAAATTCATCGTGAGTCTTTGAATTGTTCAAAGATGTTTGATATGATCAAACATATGAATTTATGACAATTAATTCTAAAGTTATTTAATAAATGTGATTCTTACTCAATATTATTCTTCTATGATTCCATCGTGATGGATTTGATCAGTGAGAGAAATCGAATCTTATATGATCTGATTCATTTGATATTGAGTGTTACCAAATTAGTTTTCAATACTCTTGGAGATATGCTCCAGTAACACTAATTCATCTTTTTAATTAAGGTTACATTAGTTTCTACAATTACGTATATGATATGTATAAGTAGAAAATTCGAATCTTAAAAAGTTTGAGTTTTGAATCTTTCTTTTGTATAATGGTTATATAATTGAAAGTACTTGCACCTCGGAGGTACAAGTAAAAGTTTATCATTTATTCTATTTAATAGAATATTGTATTCTATTTGATAGAATATATTTCCTACGATCCCGAGTAATAAAATTATTTTATTACTTGGTGTGTAACATTGGGGGTTAATGATTGTAGAAAAGACTTGACTTTTTGATGTCAAATGTGAGAGTGATAAACTATAAATGGAACTACGTAATTAATAAGATGAAAAGACCATTAGAAAGCTTCCATATAAGTCCAATAGGATGTCAAAATCATTAGCGTAGTATTTGATACTTAATGGTTCTGCTGTTTTCTTATCGAAGAAAATTATCCTATAACTTATAGCGTGAGCGATATTTGATATAGATTTCGGAAGTTAGCATTGAACCATAGATCTAAGATTGTTCGTAGCTTACTACGATCAAGTTTGGAACTTGATTGAGCTTTCATTATGAATCGTTCATAAATGTGCAAATTATTTGCACAGTAAAAGGAAAGTCAGCTTGTTAAATGTTTGACCTTTATAATATGACAATGAGAAAAGTTATACTCAACTATCTATTATAGATTCTGAGAAAACTTGTCTCTAGTCGCACTAATTGAACAATTAAGGATCTGTTGGTTAATGTTGATATTAAACTGTGTATTTTGGCTAAAAAATGCAAAGTGGCGTTCCTGAATGGTTTCTTCGAATGAGAGATCCATTGTGGTTTCTTTGTTTGAAAAGTTCATTCTAGAATGACCCTAGAGTTTTTATTCTGCTAAGGCATTTAATGAAGCAATCATTATGGGCGGGATCTTTTGACCTTATGGATGCTCTCCGAAACCGAGGATGTTGCAGTTGACTGGTAGTAAGATTGAGACTCGAAGACTAAGGGACGATCCGAACCACCATTATAGTTCATGGTACCAACTCACAAACTCATTGATATCGAGAACTATGGGACATATGTTAATGGTGATTTTCGGGCCCGAGAAGAGCCAAAGTATGAAGAATGGTATTAATGGGACTTTGCTTGTCAAGATAAGGGCCCAAGCTTGAGGGTAACTCACCCGAACAATGGATCATATTCGACTATATTTGGATACTGACCTGATGATCATGGGAAACCAACCGAGGCACAAGTTATAGATAGCCGAGAAAGGTGATCGCTAGAAGATATAAGTCAGATTCTCCTGGTCAAGCTCACAAGCCTTCGAACACTTATCAAGAACGTTCGGGAAGGTGAGTGAAATAAAGGTATCTCTACCGACCCGACATGTTAGTAGTTGTATGGAATGACATCACCTGTTTTGAAGTACTGATCCAAGAAATCAGAGTAAAATTTCAACACTATGTCCTCTTGCAAATGATATAAGCCTTAAATAGAAAATTTGATCTTCCCAACGGCTGATGGGACGGAGCAGGGCTACGGGTTTATCCACTGACACACGCAACCACGTGAATTGTTGGCATACAGGCTGGCACATGGGAAGAGCGTGTAACAGTTACCAATAATTGGTAATTTAATGAAGTTCAGATGGAAGATAGTAGAGGTATCAGGAAGTTGAGCTATTATCCATAGGGTAATTGGGGAAGAGAACATAGACAATAATGGCTTAGCAATATGGCTAACATCATGAGTTAGTGTAATAGTAGAATTCGACCTAGTATATAAAGGGGTGGAGAACTCATTGTAAGGGGTTGGTTAATATGTTTCACACGTAACTTGTAAAAAGAGAGCAAACGCTTAAGTGTAAGCGAGGTAGTGCAGGTCGGTCATACCCGAGCACTTAATAAAAATTTTATTTCCCTTGCACCCATAGACGTAGGTTGGATCCAATCTGCCGAACCACGTTAAAACCTTTATTTTTTCTGATTGTTTCTATCTTTTGTCAAGTTTGCATTTGGTTCCCAACAAACCAAACAAATCACAGTTGATGGAGGTTTGTTCGAGGAGTGATTTTCCTGAATTACCCCTAGAATGAAGAACATGCGTCAACAACTATCACTTGTAAGTTTCTATTCATAGTGAATTCGGGTAGTAACCTATATCCGGAATGGTTTTTAAATAAAATTTCTTCAATTATGACTATGCTAATATGTTAGAGACATCTATGACTTAAACAAAGAGATTTCTACTAATAATGTTGTTACTGATGCATGGTTATAAACATTGGGCCAGAAAATGATGTGCAAATGGCAGGTTCAGCCCAAGCAGTGAGAGTTCGTCCATCAATTCACAAAGTCTATGTTAGAAGAAGTAAGATGAAAAAAATGAGGGAAGCTGAGGTGGCAAATTAGTTACGCAATGATGAGAGTATAATCAGAAGATTTGGTGGGGGCTAGGATAGATATATAAGAGAGAATTAAAGGGCTGAGGGGCGTGTGTTTTTAGTTGTTATGTTTTTGTAATGGCTGTGAGTGCACAGAGGGCTGTGAGTGCACATTGGGTGGTTAACAATATTTTATGTTGTTTGTTATTTGTAAACCATTGCTACGTTTTAATGGAATCCATAGCCATTTCCTTTTATGTCCAGTAGAAGCTTGTCATGTTCCATTCATTTCTCTTGTTGGATCTTGCATTAATATTGAGTGTGTGTTTTATTGAAGAATCAAACATAACAAATTGGCCCGACCTGCCGGATCCCGCCTAAAGAGATGACCAACACTAGAACGAATACTAGGGTGGAGGGTTTAGAAAAAAAAATATGGAATAGATCTCCACATAAATGCAGGGTTTTAAAGGAAATATGGAAGAGATAAAACAATACCTAGACACTCTATGGGAGCTAAGAGAACTCGTGCTGAAGTTATTAAAAACAAAAACTCACTGAGAGAAGAATGAGAGTCCTCGATACAAGGGGGAAGAGATGCACAGGGCATGAAGCAGCACATACCCGCCCGAACCAGCAGAAAATATAGAACAACCTCAACTCCAGCCAGGGATGAATCCAACAGAGGGGGCCGAATTAGAGGAGGCGGAGAGTGTAAGAAAGATGATGTTGAGAAGAGTGAATTTTTCATATTTTGATGGGAATGATCCAGTAGGATGTGTAGCCAGAGCTGAGCAATTCTTTGACATGCATCACACTAAGACAGAAATGAAAATATTGTTATCTATGGTGAGTATGGAGGGTACGACTCTTCATTGGTTTAGATGGCTAAGAGAGAAAAACACAGATTTATCATGGGAACAACTCACCCAAGAAATGCTCCAAAGATTTTGTGATTCAAGTAGTGAAAATCCTTATGAATTTTTAGCCTCCATAAAGCAAGAGGGGATTGTGGAAGAATATTTAGAACAATTCGAGCGTTTGGTGTCACAGATAGCCGAATTGCCGGAGGAACAATATTTAGGTTACTTCTTAAATGGGTTAAATGATGAGATTAAGGGCAAGGTAAGGTTGTTTGAATCATGAGGTGTCTCCAGAGCTATGGAATTAGCCAAGGTAATTTAGGTAGAGGCGCTGAGAGATGCAAAGAATCATAGGGGTGGAGGGTAGTTTGTGGTGCGGGGACGAAGTGGGACATTGGGCCAATGTGGGTGGGCGAAACAGCAGAACCAATTGGGAGGGCCGGGTTATAATACCCTAAGTCGGACAATGAATAGCCAAAACACCATTCAAAACACTACTACCCAGACTTCAACCCTTAATTACCCTAACACACAAAGACCTCTTCGCACAACGCAACGGGCACCAATGAAAGGCTTGGCAACCGGCAACAATCGACCGTATATTGTTCGTAATAGAAATAAGTGAACCGGGACTGACACACTTCATGGGGGACACAATTTATCTTATCAAGAGTATATGGAGAGGAGAGAAAAGGGTCTATGCTTCAAGTGTGACTAGCCATACACACCATTGCACAAATGTGGTGTAAAATCCTTGAGGGTGACGATTTTAGCTGAGGATGAAGACCTTCTAGATGTGAAAGGAAATGGCGAGTTGGCTACTAACTAGGAAGAACGAGCAGCGACACACGAGAGAATCAACCCGGAATTTGAGCTACCCACGTACGCAATCAGAGGAATATCTAAGCTTCGCACCTTGAAGCTTAAAGGGAAAATCAATAAAAAATCGGTGGTGGTCATGATTGACAGTGGTGCTAGCCACTGTTTCCTGTCAAAGCTATTAGTGGAGGAGGCAGATTTAACAGTATTGGAGACACCTCCATTTGGGGTCTGTTTGGGAGATGGTCATCGATCTATTTCACAAGGAATGTGTAAAAGAGTGGGGTTAGATTTGGGAACTGTCACAGTGGAAGTTGATGGATTTTTATTTGATTTGGGGAGGTAGACGTTATCCTCGTGGTGTCGTGGCTGGAGAAAATGGGTGAAGTGAGGTTGGATTGGGGAAAAATGACAATGAAGTTCACGAGTGAAGGTAAAGAAGTGGTGATAGTGGGGGATCCGTCACTGAGCAGGACATCTATGTCTTTGAAATCCTTAAGGAAGTTGAATGAGGTGGAGTTTTTTGGTGTGGTTCTAGGAGGATGGGTGACCGGTGCGTAATCACACGCGTATAACGCAAGCGCACATATCGTTCAAGTAGTATAAAAAGTATCGATCCCACGAGGACTTAAAACCTGATCTATTAATTTTATGAGGTCAAATGATTACTAGTATCTAACAGGTTGATTGATTGATTTGAAATGGTGATGATTTTGAATTTAAAAACAAGTGAATAAAATTGCGCGAAAGTAGGTTTAAGAAAATTCAATATTAGGAAACTATCTAGGGTTGTGAACCTTCCAATATCATTTTAAAGATGAAGTGGTTATTTCATTTTTGTGTAATATATTGGTTTACTAACTTGGAACACTAAATTATGTGAAATCATATGTCGATGGTCAGACGCAAATACCCAGTATAACCCAATTGAACCATATGTCTATGACAACCAAATTACCTGGATTCATTAAGTTTAAGTTCCAATTATGGCTACCCCCACCCAACAGGTATATGTCTATCCTGTAAGGAAATCTATTAAAGGGTTATCTATCCTCAAGGAAGATCGTGGGCTATTAAGTCTAAGGCTGAAACCTAAAATTCCTTTGTCAAGTTTATTTTAGATTTACCAAATCAATCTTATTAGTGGCCAATTAACAAGACGCATTAAGCTTAAGACTTAATAAGTAAACCTTTAAATTACCCAAAGTATAAAATATCCCCTTATAAACCGGTGATATTAGAAGTCATCACAACCCCAGATAACTAACTTAGTTACGACACATAACTAGGGCTAGTAAAAACTTAAAAATAAAAGACATAAATTACAATGCTGAAAAGTAAATGCGGTAAAATAAATACTGAAAAGTAAAATTACAATAAAATAAAATGCTAAGGTAAAATGATCTACTTTTACTACTACTAATTTAGATATCTCCCTTAATATAATATATTAACTTGTGATGATATTACCAACCAGCCATATAGGCGGTAACCTGATTAATCCATAAACCTGCCATATAAGCGGTAAGAAAGTTTAATTACCAACTGACCAATCTGACGGTATCCTTGCTTAGTCAGATTAAAACCAGTTTATAAATGATTACCAACCGGCCAATATAGCGGTATCCTCATTAAGTCAAATTTTAAATAGTGAATATATTATAATTAAGGGAGATTAATCTAAATAGAAATAGTAAAAGAATTACCTTTCACCCTAGCAGGGGGAAGTTACCTCCTCATGGTTGAATAGTAAAAACTGTAAAAGTAAAGAAAGTAAATTACTATTACTATTACAGAACGTAATTAAAATTAATTACAAAACTGAAAATAAAATAAACTAGATAGAAAACTCCATATTTACATAAGAGAATTCAGAGAGGAAGGTACATATGAAACTGAAATTTCGAGCTCTATTTATAGGCGTCAATAAGCCCCACGCGTCGCGACGTGCAAGTTTCTTCTTGCGTCGCGACGCGTTGACGTGTCAAGCGCTGATTGATCGGCTCCAGATTCTTATCTGCCACGTGGCATTTCGGATAAGGTGATAAGGTGACACGTGGCAAGGCGGCTGGCAACTCAATGGTTATGCTGATGTGGCGATGACGTGGTGCTGACGTGGCGACATGTGGTGATAGTGATTGACAGCACCATATAATGATTACACATGGCACTCTGTGATTGGCTGATAATGATGTGGCGGTGAGGTGGCAAGTTGATTCGGTCAACTGGTGATGTGGACGATAAAATGGCTGACACGTGGAGTGACACGTGGCGATGCGATTGTCGGCACCATAGGATGATGACACGTGGCACGGCGCACGTTAGCAGATCGGCTGTGATTGTGACACGTGGCACGGCGCACGTTAGCAAGTTAAACTTTTTCAGATTCTAACACGTGTCCACCGGCGCACGTTAGCAGCTTTTGGCACATTTTGCCATTTTTGCCATTTTTGTCCTTTTTCACTGTTTTGGCCCAAAATCACCTCCAGAATGTCCTGAAACTTTATTTATCTACAAAATAACACAAAACACATCAAAATATTCACAAAACTCAAGAAACTATAGAAAATATTAGGTCAAATGAGTGGGAAATAGTGATACATTTACCACTCATCACACCCCCAAACCTAACATTTTGCTAGTCCTCGAGCAAAACACAGAATAAAATAACATAAACATCTTTAAAATAAAATTTAACTAAGCCACTTTCGTAGGGATCACGGTTGCATTTAGCGTATGCAACAAGCCTTTAAACCCCTAGGTGTCCCTAGTGGACGAGTTGTAGTCTCGTGAGGGTTTACAGCAATGATACCCACAAACATTTTTCAAAAGTAAAAAGGTAGTGAAATTAATGCACACAAAAGCAAAAAGACAAGAGAAAAGAGAATAAATAAGTTATTGACTAATCAGATGAAACTTCTACTCCAAGTCACCAGTTGTTTTCTTTCTTTCTAAATTACCGAACAAGTAAATTCTCCGATTATATTTACCATTCTCCATATACATAGCCAACAAAATATGAATCAACTCATTTTTGCCCACAACAGTCACAAGTGTAGTTGATAAGAGAAGAATATTTTTGTCCTAAAGTTTTATCAGAATTCACACCTTTTTACAGCAGTGGAATAATTTTTATCATTTTTCTGATTTTTTTCTTTGATTTTTTTTATATACAATATCTTCCATCTATGTAGCGAGTGTTGGGTAGGTGGCTCCCAAACCAGTTGGCTTTATGGCACCAGATGTTAAGACACCCATACGGACTTAATTACTCAGACTTCAAATATATATATTTTTACAACATCCTTGATCCATGTAGCGAGCTTTGGGCCAGTGACTCCCAAACCAGTTGGTTTTAGGGCACTAAGTGTTACCCCTACAGACTTAATAACTCGGATCTCATACTCTTTTTTTTACTCCAATGCTTTTTGGGATGTTTCCTCCAATTAAACTAGAGCACTGAATATTACAAACTTTTCAATTACAACTTATGTCCGTATGTTACCATTCATGTTGATAATACCTGCCAACTGAGCATATGAAGATCCATTTTAGTCAATTTTATGGAGAATTTACAAATTAAATAATTCAAAAGGAAATAAACAAAAATTAACTTGTTTCGAAAATGGGTTGAAATACGTATCAGGAATGGGAACTCCTTACACATCTATATCTCACCAATTTCACATTTTTAGTCAAAATAAAAACAAAAACGCAAAATATTTTTGTAATTTTTGAAAATTTTTCATTTTTTTTTGTATTTTTCGAAAAAATTTGGACTAAAAATAAAAGTAACACACAAATAAAAACAAGATACTGATCAATTAATTCCCTCCCCCAAACCTAAATGAGACATTGTCCCCAATGTCTTAAACAGTAGAAGAAGAGTTTAGAAGATAGTATCTGGTTAACTGAAATTCTACACGAAAAGTTAAAGGTTAAGATCCAGATTAATCCGACGCCTCTTACCACGATCGTCCTCAGACCAATTTATCTTTGAAAGGATAGGGTCAATTTGTGGTTCATAGGCTAAGATTTGGTCAATTAAATCCGGAGCAGTTCTGGCAGTGAAGATGAGTTCTTTTAAAGGTTTTGACACGAACCCATTTCTCCGGGCATCATCAAGAAACACACAAAGAAAATCATAAAATCCCTCAACGTTGTACTGTCCAAGCGGTTTCTGGTGTATGTTCAGGTTCGCCCAAGATAACACTGTAAAAATTTCCTCCAATGTACCCAAGCCACCTGGCAAAGCAATAAAAGCATCAGCACGGTTAATCATTTCTACCAATCGTTCAGACATACCTGGCACGATCAGTTCATCTCTGTTTGATGGTCCAATAAGATTTTCTTCTACCAAGGGTTTTGGGATGATTCCCAAAACGTGACTGCCTCCCTCCTATACAGCTTTTGAAACGATCCTCATAAGTCCAAGATTGCCTCCACCATATACTAAGTGCATATTCCTTGCAGCTAAGACTCGACCCAATTCATGTGCTGCTTCTACGTATTGTGGCTTAACACCAACACTAGTACCGTAAAAGACACAGATGTTTTCAACTCGTCTTCTTGATGTGGCTTCCATGTTTTACTCTGGATGTCTTCAAAAGTGTAATGATGAGTTGAATTTACAACACCTGAAAATGGTGAGTAAAATAATAGCACTAGTACCTGCCAAATGACAATTATTATTTAAACAGTAAAATAAATCGTGATAGTCAAAAAGGTCTGGATCCTGTCGGAGAAAATAAAAGAAAAAACCAAAACAAATCATAATTATTAGGAAAAGACAAAAAGATATAATATGTATAAGAAATGTAGCGGCTTGATTGACGTCTATGCATCAGGGACAAGTTTCCCATCCAATTTTCTTATAAATTGGCAAATAGGGTCTTTTTGAGTCAGATTCCCGAGACTTAACTGTTGTCTTTCCTTTTGGAATTATGCATATAACACACGAATTTTGTGATACACATATCCACTGGGATACGTGTCAAGAGTTTTAGATATGTCATCCAAAGACTCCTTACTCAAGCCATCCCTAATGAAATTAATCTTATCTTCGCGGTTATCAGACACCATTCCTAAGAGAAAGACAACGAGTATCAGAAAACATACGAGCACATTTATAACAAACACACATTCTTTTGGCTCTTCTCTTTTTAGCATAGGTGTTTCTTCCTAAACCAGGCATATGTGAAATAAAAGGATCAGAGGACTCACTTGCCAATCGGACCCGTGCTTCAATAATCCAACGAATATCAGTAGGAATACCTTTGATCATCAGTAGTCTCATCCGTTCCAAGTGAGCTTTGTAAACTTTCATCAGAGATTTTTGAGGGAGAGAAAGAAATTGCTTGTGAAGATTTGCGAGAACTTCTTCCATCCTGAAATGACTTATCCTGCAAAAATTAAAGACACAAAAATAAAACACACCAAATAACAATATATACACAATTTACATGGGTTACCTCCATGTGATCGCTAAGTTTAACGTCTTCATCTAGACGTGACTTCTCGAATGTTAGGCTGGATCTGAAAGTGTGACACTTTCTTTTTGTCACTCAAATGATTCTCCCCAGTAGTGCTTGACATGCTGACTGTTAACCTTGAATGTTTTGTTGGAGTCGGGATCATATATCTCAACGGCTCTATCTGATAAAACCTTGGTGATTAGGAATGGACTTGACCACCGTGATTTTGGCTTCCATGGGAAGAATTTCACCCTTGATTTGTTTAACAGTACCTTCTGCCCTGGTTCCAGTTTTATGCGCACTAACTTCTCATCATTCTCTTATTGGCCTATCCTTTGTACAATTTGGCATTCTCAAAAGGGTGTATGTGAAATTTCTCCAATTCGTTAAGCTGGTGGAACTGTTTCTCTTTTGTTGCTTGTAGTGCAAGAATTGGCTTTTTCAGTGCAAAAGACGCTTTATCTTCAGGCTCCACAGGCAATTGACATGTTTTAAGTTTGTTTACAGAACTTTTCCTTTCATCAGAATTCTGGATGGTACTATGTATTACATCAAGTCTGAAACATTCCTCATTCTTTTCATCATCTGTGAAATTCATGGCTTTAAAAACATTGAATGTTACTTCTTGATCCTGTACCCTCATGGTTAGTTCTCCTTCTGTACATCAATAATGGTTCGACCTGTAGCTAAGAATGGTCTTCCGAGTATTATCGGCACATCTTCATCTTCCTCCATATCTAGGACAATAAAATCTGCTGGGAAAATGAATTTGTCAACCTTGACCAGCACATCCTCAACTACGCCTCTTGGAAATACGAGCGTTCTATCAGCAAGTCGTAGAGAGACTGAAGTGGGCATTGTTTCTCCAATCTGCAATTTCCTGAAAATAGAAAAATGCATCAAGTTAATACTTGCACCTAGATCACACAAAACCCTACCGAAGTTATGCTTTCCTATGATGCAAGGAATGGTAAAACTGCCAGGATCATTCAACTTTAGGGGGAGCTTCCTCTGAATGATGGCTCTACATTCTTCTGTCAATGCTACTGTCTCGTAATCTCCCAATATCCGTTTTGTGAAAGAATGTCTTTCATGAATTTTACATAGTTGGCATTTGTTCCAAGGCTTCTGCAAATGGGATGTTGATGTGCAGCTTTTTGAAAATCTCCAAGAATCGAGCAAACTGCTTGTCAGGTTTGTTTTTCTGAAGTCGTTGTGGAAAAGGTGGAGGTAGAGTGATTCTTTCCAGTTCTTTTTCCTTTGTTTCTTTTTCCTCCATCTGTGGAACTGCATCTTTTGGAACTTCCTCAATCGTTGCCTTGATTCCAACATCTTTGTTGATCTCAGAACCACTTTTCAAGGTGATAGCTTGACATTGCTCATTCCCTCGGTTCCTTAGATTTGGTTCTGTGTTGCTGGAAAGATTACCTGGCGGTCTGTAACTCTGAGCATTGGCCAGTTGTCCGATTTGATTCTCTAATGCTTTGATGGAAGCAGATTGGTTCTAAAAACATAGCATCGTACTTTTTAACTGAGCCAACACTTTTGCTATTCCTGGTTCATTTGCCAACTCCTGGCCTTTGTTCTGTTGGAATCCAGGTGGTGGATAGTTCTGCTGTTGGAATCCAGGTGGTGGATTGTTCTTTTGCCCTGAATTGTTGTTCCATGAAAAATTGGGATGATTCCTGTAGGCACTGCATTTTTGCATATAAGTCCCGATAATGAGTCTCACATAAAGACACTACCTCTTTAAAGTTGTGGAAGTCACGGGAAACGGACGTCGGAAGGGAAAAGTCAGAAATTGATATCTTGTTGGACTAAATTCGTTTGCTTAGCTGTGGGTTTGCTCATTGGACCACTGTTTTAAACTTATCCTCAGCCTAAACCCCCGCAAGCCACACCACCAAGCCACACACCAAGCCCACCAAAAAGAACCAAACCCACGCCCAAATCCCCTTAGCTCACACCCAAGCCCATTAAAACACATCCAAAATAATAAATCCGCACATTAAACACATGTTGAAATCCCATAAATCACCTTCCCAAATTAAAAGATTCAAATCAAATCTCATCAATCACCTTCCAAATACAATTAAATCACATACCTAAACTAAACAAAATCAAATCAAATCAAATCCATTTACCTTCATAGATATGGAGATCTTTTCCTTATGACACACAAAATCAAATATACCCCATAATTACACAATATCCTTTCCATATTCACATAAGGTAAACCCCAATCATTGCCTATAAAAAGAAGCCTAAACCAACCCTTCACACCCTAGCTCATTCACGCCCAAAGCATAGAAAAATAGTCCATGCATCACCGAAAATCACAGCCCAGAAACACCCCCTCCATCACCAAAACTGCCTCTGAAAATTACCCCAGCACCACCAAAAATAGCCCTCACACTGCCGCAAATCACAGGCTGAAACAGCCCCATCCACCGCATAAAACTGCACTCCAAATTACCTTAAACTACCACAGAAACAGCCATATATAGCAGTCCCAATCCACGCCAAAAACAACACCAAAAAAGTAAAAAAAACACACCCCACAACACACCTAAAAATCACAAAAATAGTCCCCAATTACCGTTAGAACAGTGACAAGAAACAACAGCCCAAAATAGAGGGAACAGCAGCCCGAAACAGTGAGGCGACGAAGGAAAACAATGAACCAGCGAACTATAGGAGTTGTGAAGCATTAACCTTTCCGACGGTCGCATAACGCACTTCCAAGAGACGACTTAAGAGGTTAGACTTGAGGGCACCCTTTTTATTTATTCCCGTTCTTTTGTTATTATTTCTTCGTATGTGTATTGTGGATTTATGAATGTTGTGGCCATGGGATGAATGAAATATATGTTATCTCTTGTGGTATATCGGATGGAAATCCAGACGTAAATTTCGTAGCCGAATCTGAATGGACGGTAATGTGGTCTGTACTTGGGAAACAACGCCACGTACCACTTGAGAGACACACATATTTCATTTCATCCAATCTTATGTTTATTCTTGATTTAATCATTTAGTATGTTATTTTTCCTTTATGCATGATTTAGTTGTTTAATATGTTCTTTTTATGCATGATTTAGGTGTTTATGTGACTTTATGCATGATTTAGGTGTTTATGTGATTAGAGGTATCGTTTTTTATGATTCTGTTCGAACGCGTTATCAAACGCTACACGAACGTATGCATTCTGCTTCATCTCGTTCGAACGCGTTATCAAACACTACTCGAATGCGTCCATTCTATTTACCGTTCGAACGCGTTATCAAACACTACTCGAACGCGTGAATTCTGTTTACCGTTCGAACGTGTTTACGAACGCTACACGAATGCACACGCACTGGACAAATCCCTTCATCATGTTTTATGCATGTTTGTTTCCTTAATTATCTTTTTCCCCATCATATGCTTAATTAGTTAGCTCTTTTTAATATTTATGCTTTTACCGTTATTGTTTATTTATCTTTCCACATTTATTTATTTAATATGTTCGTGAAATTGTGTGTTTACCATTATTTCGACTTACTTTTATGCATGCAAACTTAGATATAGGTAGTATGCAAACTTAGATATAGGTAGTATGTAAACTTAGATGTAGGTTGTTGTTGCGTAGACTTGGTTAGATTATTGCACAAATCCATTCATTACAAGTGACATAAGTAAGGGACCATTCCGAACCCAATGGTTTGAGGTCTTCCCTTGCGAGGGGTGAGTGCGGCCTTAAATCATTTTCCTAGTTCACACTGGGTGGCGGCTCTATGTTATTTCTCCGGTTTAGTTCCCCCGTGGGTTACTCCATACTCCCGACTAGGCCGCGAGCCTAGAACAGTGTCACCGATTTCTGTGTCCTACAGTCTGGCGACTCCACTGGGGATAGAGAATCGGCCCGGAAATAATGTCTTGTAGTGATTGTAATTTGTGCTTTAGTTAACCATGTCTATAGTGGGTTGAAGGGGTTTAATCAAGGGCATTATTAAGGCTAGGTGATGGTTTGGTGTCTTCCTTCATTCACTACCTTTCTATAAGGAAAAGCTGTCAAGACACCTAGATAATCATTTACTCGAAGCTTACCGTGATGGACTAATTTGGAGGACCTATTGTTTATTCTTGTCACCAAAGCGATAAGAGCCTAAGAGGCTTGGGTGTTTAAGAGAGTTCGCTCCACCCTCCATCTGAGGAATCTTTAATAGGAAATCTATTTGACAGTCAGTCATGCACCATAACTCGTTGGCACGTACCTCAAAGTATAAAAAAGGTGCGCTCACTTGGTCGCTCAAACCCTTGAGTGGGGAGTCCTAGTTGTGGGCAATCCTTCGTCAGCGGGAGCCTTTGTCTATTCCCCTATGAACCCGCTTATGAACTGTAGTTGTAGGACCAATAGAAACTATTACTTTATGCTTGCGTTTAGGACCATCGTCATTTGGATTCAGTTGGACTTTTTGTCATGAGGTATTGGCTTGTTGGGTCATTTAAACTGGGACGAGTTCGTGCCTTATGACAATTGGGCCAAAAGCATCTAAAATGCCAATGGGCCACTTTATGCTTAGGCCCTAATCATTTAAAGTTGTTTAGCCCTGTTATCGCAGAGGTGAACCTGTTGGGCCTTTTCAACTGGGACAAGTTTGCACCGCGCAATAGTATGATTGAATGCTTTAAAATAATAATGGGCCGACTTACACATTCCATGCATCACACGCATACATGCTGACTCAGGGTTTTAAAAGCCATCATAGATACCCGTTGGGTTAGGGAAGAAAGAAGACTCATCAAGAGACCACTAGAAAACATGAGCGAATCAGAGAACGAGGTATCCCGTATGGATTAGCTGGAGAACAGTCTCACTAAGGTTACTAAGCAACTGCAAGCTTTGACCACTGCTATAGCTAATATGGCTGTGCCCCGTACTGGGGGAGGCTCTGAGAATGTGAGGCGTGAAGAGCCTCCAAACAGGTTGAGTGATGATATCCCTGTTTTTGATGATGATATGGCTGAGTATGCCGGGGGGAGGATAGCTGGGTCCCTGGCCGAATTACAGAAAATACGGGATCATGTAGAATCGATTACCCGCAAGATGAGGGGTAAACATGAAGATTTGCTAGACTATGAGGCAATGACTTTTGAGGAGCAGTTGCCGGCGTAGTTCAGGATGCCCGACATAGCCAAGTTCAATGGGAATGGGGATCCGAGGGTCCATCTCCGACAATATATTTCTGTAATGAGTTCAGTGTCTATCGCAGCGTCAGGTTCAGAAGATGTTCGGGATTTCACTTGAGGGGGCACCCATTGTATGGTATCATGGCCTGGAGAGGAAGGTCAATGATGATTGGAGGGCACTAGCGGACGTTTTTCTGAAACAGTATGTCACATATTTGGAGATCGACTTGTCGCTTCGCGACTTGGAGAATACCAAACAGAAGCCGGAGAAGAGCTTCGAGGATTATGTAGACCGCTGGAGAAGTCAGCTTCTGAAAATACAGACTTGACCCTCGGAGAAGGACCATATCAAAATGATTATCAATGGCACCAAGCCCTTTATCTATGGCAAGTTGAGGAGGATGACCTCCATGATTACGGATTTTCGATAGTTGAGGGAGACTGTCATGGATATCGAGGAAGAGGAAGCTGAGAACAGAAAGTTTTATGGCCAGAATAGAAGGATTTTTGGGGGGCCTTCGGAGACCAAACCCCCTACTGCTGAGATCGCTGCCGTCAGAAACAGGCAATTCTCCAACCTTGGTAGGCCTCTGTCAAATGTGCTTGAGAAGTTGAAAGGACAAGGACTCATGAATCCTTTAGAACCTAGACCAATTCCAGACCCTGTGCCACACTACCTCAACTTAAGCCAATACTGCCACTTCCACCAGCAAAAAGGCCATGACACCGACAGTTGTGCCTGCCTCAGACATGAAATCCAGGACCTTATAGACACCCAAAAAATACCCGACCCCAAAAAGGAGCAGCGCAACACACACCGGAACCCCCTACCGAACTATCACTCTGTCCCACCGCCTACCTATATGATCAACTCCGTCCTACCCAAAAAATTTGTCCTCCAAAATCTCAACCACCAAACTTCTCGCATGGAAATGAGGGAGGGAAGCAGTGAAGAACATAAGGCCAAAGTAGAAGGCAATGATGTAAACGATGAAGACATTTTCCCTAGTTTATTTGACTGCAACCCTACATTTTTTTAATAATAAAGACATTGATTCTGCCTATTTGTTCGAGTTTTTCTCCTCAATAGTTCAGTATGAGTCCGATGATGAAATTATTTGCCCTAGGTTGGAACCTTAGAAACGATGAGTGCGAGAGGCACTCTCGTCCGATATTTTGAGTAGTTGATCTTGATTAGACTCGCGAGCACTTAATTATGAGATCTTAGCAGTAAAAACCTGAGCAGTCGGCGAGATGACTAGTTGAAGAGATGGCGAATCAGTGAATGACTGTTTGCCTAGATGTTCATTCTGGTCTACTTATGTTACGATATATGATATGGTTGGAAATGAAGAAAAAGTCTCTGAAAAGAAAAGGAAAAATAGACCACCTATAACCGATAAGCGTGAAGCTACCCATGAGCGAGTACTAAGACCACCATGGGGAGAAATGCTACCTTAAAGGGTAGGTGTGTTGAAAAAAAAAGAGAAAGAAAGAAAAAAGGAAAAAGAAAAAGAAAGGAGAAAAAGAAAAAGAAAAAGAAAAAAGTTCAAAATGAAAAGAAAGAAAAGAAAGAGACGAAAAAAAAACATATCATGTTGAATACGAGAAAGCAATCACAGAGTATGATCAAGACATCTAGGTTGGTTAGACCCACTGATCCAATTCTCTAAGGCAAAATCATCGAGTTAGCTTACCCAAGGATCAAGCTGTAAAAGAACCTTGGTACACACACACACTTTGAGTCTGGTTCAGATCATCTATTCAAATGGTCGGATTTGAGTCACATCGAGCACTTTGAAGGTTCTCCGATTTCGACACTGGGCATCCTTTGAGGATGATAATATGTGGGACTATTTCGTAAGAGGAAATACAATATATTGGTATGGAAATGTCGCATCGCATGATCTACTTTGACCTAATACAAGAAGCGAAGAGCAGAAAGCTAAGCCAAGACTGGGGGCGACCAGTCTACCACCCCGCGAATAAGGGATATATTGGGATCTTGATCCATGGGACCAAAGGAAATTGAGCACTCACCGAAAAGATAATTGACAGAAAGAAACCATAAGCAGACCCAGGGGGTGACCGAAGACATCTGTAGACGAAGGGCACCGAAGAGCACAAAGAAGACCTAACCCAACGAATAAGAAATTCATTCATGCATGCATGCATACACGTAATGTACTTGCATTCTTTTTGGTGTTTTGTTTCTATTCGCAGGTGTTGAAGAAAATGAAAAGGCAAAAAAAGACAGAAAGATGAACCGAGACTGGGGGCGACCAGTCTCTCATTCCTCATGCAGCACGGTTCGGGGATGAACCATCACATCAAGCAATGCCTCAGAGATGAGGTTCAGTATTCCGAGAAGGACATTTCGAGAATGGAGCATGGGTCGAGGCCCACATCAATGTCAGTTTGGGGGCGAGGCCCACATCAGTATCAGTTTTTGGGCGAGGCCCACATTAGTGTCAGTTTGGGGGCGAGCCCCACATCAGTATCAGTTTTGGGGCGAGGCCCACATTAGTGTCAGTTCGGGGGCGAGCCCCACATCAGTATCAGTTTTGGGGCGAGGCCCACATCAGTATCATTTTGGGGGCGAGGCCCACATCAGTATCAATTTAGGGTCGAGGCCCACACCGTCAGAGTTTTGGAATGAATTCGGGAATGAATCCCAGGGTCTAGGCCCACATCGTCAGAGTTTTGGAATGAATCCGGGAATGAATCCCAGGGTCAAGGCCCACATTGTCAGAGTTTTGGAATGAATCTCATGGTCGAGGCCCACATCGTCAGAGTTTTGGAATGAATACGGGAGTGAATCCCAGGGTCGAGGCCCACATCGTCAGAGTTTTGGAATGAATTCGGGAATGAATCTCAGGGTCGAGGCCCACATCGTCAGAGATTTGGAATGAATCTGGGAATGAATCCCAGGGTCGAGGCCCACATCGTCAAAGTTTTGGAATGAATCCAGGAATGAATCCCAGTGTCGAGGCCCACATCATCAGAGTTTTAGAATGAATCCGGGAATGAATCCCATGGTCGAGACCCACATTATCATAGTTTGGGGGATAAATCCCAGGGTCGAGGCCCATTTCACCAGCAGTTTTGGAATGAATCCCAGGGCCGAGGCCCACGTTACCAACTCGGTTCGGGAATGGACATTCTCTTATCAACTCAATTCGAAGCATGAGGTAATTCAGGTGGCAGCTGGCGAGCCAGGTAAGTAAAAATGCATTGCATAACTTTGATATGATTGTCATTGTCACACACTGCATAAATCCCATCAAAGTGGGGGCGACTGTAGGCACTGCATTTTTGCATATAAGTCCCGATGATGAGTCTCACATGGAGACACTACCTCTTTAAAGTTGTGGAAGTCGCAGGAAATGGACGTCGGAAGGGAAAAGTCAGAAATTGATATCTTGTTGGACTAAATTCGTTTGCTTAACTGTGGGTTTGCTCGTTGGACATCTGTTTTAAAACTTATCCTCAGCCCAAACCCCCGCAAGCCACACCACCAAGCCACACACCAAGCCCACCAAAAAGAACCAAACCCACATCCAAATCCCTTTAGCTCACACCCAAGCCCATTAAAACACATCCAAAATAATAAATCCACACATTAAATACATGTTGAAATGCAATAAATCACCTTCCTAAATTAAAAGATTCAAATCAAATCTCATCAATCACCTTCCAAATCCAATTAAATCACATACCTAAACTAAAGAAAATCAAATCAAATCAAATCCTTTTACCTTCCTAGATAAAGAGATTCTTTCCTTATGACACACAAAATCAAATATCCCTCATAATTACACAATATCCTTTCCCTATTCACATAAGGTAAACCCCAATCATTGCCTATAATAAGAAGCCTAAACCAACCCTTCACACCCTCGCTCATTCACACCCAAAGCATAGAAAAATAGTCTCTGCATCACCAAAAATCACAGCCCAGAAACACCCCATCCATCACCGAAACTGCCTCTGAAAATTACCTCAGCAACCCCCGAAAAAAGCCCTCACACTGCCGCAAATCATAGCCTGAAATAGCTCTCATCCATCGCACAAAACTGCACTCCAAATTACCTTAAACTACCACAGAAACAGCCCTATACAGCAGTCCCAATCCACACCAAAAACAACACCGAAATAGCAAAAAAACCGCACCCTCAACACATCTAAAAACCATAAAAAACAGTCCCCAATTATCGTAAGAACAGTGACCGGAAACAGCAGCCCAAAACAGAGGGAACAGCCGCCCGAAACAGTGAGGCGACGAAGGAAAACAACGAACCAGTGAACTAGAGGAGTTGCGAAGCATAACCATTCCGACGGTCGCATAACGCACATCCAAGAGATGACTTAAGAGGTTAGACCTGAGGGCACCCTTTTTATTTATTCCCGTTCTTTTGTTATTATTTCTTCGCATGTGTATTATGGATTCATGAATGTTATGGCATTGGGATGAATGAAATATGTGTTATCTCTTGTTGTATATCGGATGGAAACCCATACGTAAATTCCATAGCGGAATCCGAATGGACGGTAATGCGGTCTGTACTTGGGAAACAACTCCACGTACCACTTGAGAGACACATATTTCATTTCATCCAATCTCATGTTTATTCTTGATTTAATCGTTTAGTATGTTATTTTCCTTTATGCATGATTTAGTTGTTTAATATGTTCTTTTTTATGCATGATTTAGGTGTTTATGTGATTTTATGCATGATTTAGGTGTTTATGTGATTAGAGGTATCGTTTTTTGTGATTCTGTTCGAACGCGTTATCAAACGCTATATGAACGTATGCATTATGCCTCGTCTCGTTCGAACGCGTTATCAAACGCTACTCGAACGCGTGCATTCTGTTTACCGTTCGAACGCGTTATCAAACGCTACTCGAACGCATAAATTCTGTTTACTGTTCGAATGCGTTTACGAACGCTACACAAACGCGCACGCACTAGACAGATCCATTCATCATGTTTTATGCATGTTTGTTTCCTTAATTATTTCTTTCCCCATCATATGCTTAGTTAGCTCTTTTTAATATTTATGCTTTTACCGTTATTGTTTATTTATCTTTCTGCATTTATTTATTTAATATGTTCATGAAATTGTGTGTTTACCGTTATTTCTACTTACTTTTAGGCATGAAAACTTAGATATAGGTAGTATGCAAACTTAGATGTAGGTTGTTGTTGTGTAGACTTGGTTAGATTATTGCACAAATCCATTCATTACAAGTGACATAAGTAAGGGACCATTCCGAACCCAACGGTTTGAGGTCTTCCCTTGCAAGGGGTGAGTGCGGCCTTAATTCATTTTCCCAGTTCACACTGGGTGGCGACTCCATGTTATTTCTCCGATTTAGTTCCCCCGTGGGCTACTCCGTACTCCCGACTAGGCCCCAAGCCTAGAACAACATCGTCTATTTCTGTGTCCTACAATTCCTCCACCCTGGGTTGTAGGTAACGAATATGGATTGTTCCTCTGTCTATTGAAATTATTAACATAATTCACCGTCTCTTCAAGTTGGTTTGGTTCTGGTGCTCCTCCATATGGTGAACTTGTGGATCCAGTGGTTAGAGTCTCCATAAATTTTCATATTGATCCAGCTTGGCGTTGACTGCTGTATTGGCTCCACTTTCATAAATTCCTGCAATTCTTTTGATCATGCTTCTTTCTGTTGGCCACAAGGAATTGTTGTTGGCTATTTCTTCGATTAGGTCCCAGGCTTGATCTTCTCATTTTGCCATCAAATCTCCTCCAGCAGCAGCATCAATTGTGGTTCTTATTATTCCAGAAAGTCCATTATAGAATGTTTGGACTTGAAGCCATTTTGGAATCTTATAGTGAAGACATTTTCGGAGTAAATCTTTGTACCTTTCCCAAGCTTCGTAGAGAGTTTCCGAGTATTGTTGTATAAAGGATGTGATGTTATTCCTCAGCTTTCCAGTTCTGGCTGGTGGAAAGTACTTTGTAAGAAATTTGGTGGCTAGAGTGTTCCAAGTTCTGATGGAACCTGCTGGTAGTGAATGTAGCCAAGCCTTTGCTATGTCCTTCAAGGAGTATGGAAAAACACGTAGTCGCATTGCTTCTTCAGCTTCTCAGTTGTAATTGAATGTGCCGCAAACTTCCAGGAAGTTACTGATGTGGGTATTAGGATCTTCAGTTGCTTTCCCCCCAAACTGCACTGACTGTTGAATCATCTGAATGCATGTTTTAATGTCACACGCATTTGCTGGTAAAGAAGGAAGTACAATACAAGAAATGAAGTTGTCGACCACCGGAATGGTTCTGTCTCGAATGGGTATTGGTGGTGCAACCTCCAAAGGTTCAGGTTCCATGTTGATAATTGCTTCTTGGCCTTCTCGCCTTTTCCTTCTCAACTGTCTGATGGTTCTTTCAATTTATGGGTCAAGCGGTCGGAGTTCAAAGCTTCTTGTTCGTCTCATGTAGTTACTGAGAACCTGAAACACAAGAATACAAAAACAATAAGTAAAAAGAAATTAGATACAAGTAACATATCTAACCCCAAAACTAATAGTGAAAGATAAATAAGTCCCCGGCAACGGCGCCAAAAACTTGAACGGTGCATAATCACACGCGTATAACGCAAGCGCACGTATCGTTCAAGTAGTATAAAAAATATCGATCCCACGAGAACTTAATACCTAATCTATTAATTTTATGATGTCAAATGATTACTAGTATCTAACAGGTTGATTGATTGATTTGAAATAGTGATGATTTTGAATTTAAAAACAAGTAAATAAAATTGCGCGAAAGTAGGTTTAAGAAAATTCAATATTATGAAACTATCTAGGGTTGTGAATCTTCCAATATCATTTTAAAGATGAAGTGATTATTTCATTTTTGTGTAATATATCGGTTTACTAACCTGGAACACTAAGTTATGCGAAAGCCTCTATCGATGGTCAGACGCAAATACCCAATATAACCCAATTGAACCATATGTCTATGTCAACCAAATTATCTGGATTCATTAAGTTTAAGTTCCAATTATTGCTACCCCCGCCCGACAGGTATATGTCTATCCTGTAAGGAAATCTATTAAAGGGTTATCTATCCTCAAGGAAGATCGTGGGCTATTAAGTCTAAGGCTGATACCTAAAATTCCTTTGTTAAGTTTATTTTAGATTTACCAGATCAATCTTATTAGTGGCCAATTAACAAAATGCATTAAGCTTAAGACTTAATAAGTAAACCTTTAAATTACCGAAACTATTAAAAAAAACCCTTATAAATCGGTGATATTAGAAGTCATCACAACCCCAGATAACTAACTTAGTTACGACACATAACTAGGGCTAGTAAAAACTTAAAAATAAAAGACATAAATTACAATGCTGAAAAGTAGATGCGGTAAAATAAATACTGAAAAGTAAAATTATAATAAAATAAAATGCTAAGGTAAAAGGATCTACTTTTACTACTACTAATTTAGATATCTCCCTTAATATAATATATTAACTTGTGATGATATTACCAACCAGCCATATAGGCGGTAACCTGATTAATCCATAAACCTGCCATATAGGCGGTAAGAAAGTTTAATTACCAACTGACCAATCTGGCGGTATCCTTGCTTAGTCAGATTAAAACCAGTTTATAAATGATTACCAACCGGCTAATATAGCGATATCCTCATTAAGTCAAATTTTAAATAGTGAATATATTGTAATTAAGGGAGATTAATCTAAATAGCAATAGTAAAAGAATTACCTTTCACCCTAGCAGGGGGAAGTTACCTCCTCATGGTTGAATAGTAAAAACTGTAAAAGTAAAGAAATTAAATTACTATTACTATTACATAACGTAATTAAAATTAATTACAAAACTGAAAAAAAAAAAAAAAAAAACTAGATAGAAAACTCCCTATTTACATCAGAGAATTCAGAGAGGAAGGTACATCTGAAACTGAAATTTCGAGCTCTATTTATAGGCGTTAATAAGCCCCATGCGTCGCGACGTGCTGACTTGTCAAGCACTGATTGATCGGCTCCAGATTCTTATCTGCCACGTGGTATTTCGGATAAGGTGATAAGGTGACATGTGGCAAGACGGCTGGCAACTCAATGATTATGCTGACGTGGCGCTGACGTGGCGACACGTGACGCTAATGATTGTCGGCACCATAGAATGATGACACGTGACACTCTATGATTAGCTGATGATGAAGTGGCGGTGACATGGCACGTTGACTCGGTCAACTGGTGATGTGGACGATGACATGGCTGACACGTGGAGTGACACGTGGCGACATATGGCGATGTCGATTGTCGACGCCATAGGATGATGACAGGTGGCACGACGCACGTTAGCAGATCGGCTGTGATGGTGACACATGGCACGTCGATGACATGGCTGACACGTGGAGTGACACGTGGTGACATGTGGCAATGGCGATTGTCGACACCATATGATGATGACAGGTGGCACGGCGCACGTTAGCAGATCGGTTGTGATGGTGACACGTGGCACGTCGCATGTTAGCAAGTCAAACTTTTCAAATTCTGACACATGTCCACTAGCGCACGTTAGCAGCTTTTGGCGCATGTTAGGCGTCACGACGCGTGAAATGACCATTTTGCCCTTTTTATCATTTTTCACTGTTTTGGCCCAAAATCACCTCCAGGATGTGCTGAAACTTTATTTATCTACAAAATAACACAAAACACATTAAAATATTCACAAAACTTAAGAAACTATACAAAATATTAGGTCAAATGAGTGGGAAATAGTGATACATTTACCACTCATCAATGGGTCAACCAGGAAGGCGAGCATGAATCGACAGAGGTGCCTAGTGTGTCGGCAGGGGAATTGGAAGCTTTAATAGAAACCTATCAAAGTGTGTTAAGAGAGCGGGAATAATTACCCCCTAAAAGGGAAACAAAACATTCAATTGTCATTAAAATGGTGAAGGGTCGTGTAGGCACTGCATTTTTGCTTATAAGTCCCGATGATAAGTCTTACATAGAGGCATTACTCTTTAAGTTGCGGAAGTCGCGGGAATCGGACGTCGGAAGAGAAGAGTCAGAAATTGATACCTTGTTGGATTTAATTCATTTGTTTAGCTTCGGGTTTGCTCATTGGACTTTTGTTTTAAAACTTATCCTTGGTCCAAAACCCCCGCAAGCCACACACCAAAACCCACCAAAACATCAACCACACGCCCAAGCCCATTAAAACACATCCAAAATAATAAATCCACACATTAAACACATGTTGAAATCTAAATAAATCACATTCCCGAATTAAAAGTTTCAAATCAAATTTCATCAATCACCTTCCTAATTAAATTAAATCACATGCCTAAACTAAATAAAATCAAATCAAATTACCTTCCTAAATTAAAGAGATCTTTTCCTTATGATACACAAACTAAATATCCCCTATAATTACACAATATTCCTTCCCTATTCGCATAAGGACAACCCCCAACCCTTGCCTATAAAAGAAGCATAAACCTAACCTTAGAACCCCTGACTCATTCTCATAAAAAAAACACATCAAATAAACCCTAAACTCTCGGCATCATCTCTCTCCCATTCAGCGACCATCATCACATCCTCTCGGTCAACTAGAAGCCATTCAACCAAACAAAGAATAAACAAATTATCCTCACCAACTTAGCAGCCCTATCGCATACGCCCTTAAGGATCAGCCACCCACTGACCGACTAACCACACACAACCGCACCAACAACCCTCAGCCACGTGAACAAAAACTGCCCATAAGCCAAGCAATCAAAGCCTTCATCTCACGTAAAAATCACTCAGTAACCACATGTTCGCCCAACTCACACAACAATGATCAAACCCTAATAGCTCTCCACTCAACTCCCTCATGTCCCACATCGACCACGTGAAACAGCCTCCTCTAACACACGCCACACCGACACAGCCCTGATCGACTGCTCACAAGAAAACAACTAAACCCTAACACAAAGACACGCCCAATATCCCTCTTTCTCCTCCACACTCACTCAGCCCTTTCCCTCAACGCCCACTCACGCACAGACCACTCGCATGAACCACACTGCTCGCTGACCCAAACCGTGAGCAACAAACCACAAAAAGTAGCCCTCAAACTGCAGCCCTAATCCACGTAAACCAGCCCAATAATTACCGAAAACACAGCCCAGAAAACTGCCCCAAACCACCAAAAATACTGCCCAGAAAACTGCCTAAATAACCACAAAAACCGCAGCCCTAATACACCTAAACAACCGCAAAACAGTAAGCTAAAACAGTCCCTAATTACCGCAAAAACAGTGGCCAAAAATAGCAGTAAAAATAGAGAAAACAGCAGCCCAAAAGAGCGAGGCGACGAAGGAAAATATTGAACCAGTGAACTGGAGGAGTTGCAGAGCATTAACCCTTCCGGCGACGTCCCAACGCACTCCCGAGAAGCGACTTAAAAGGTAAGACCTTATGGCACCATTTGTTATATTTTATTTTGTCGTCCTGGAAACGGCATGCTCGGTTGGACGTGGAATACGTCCAACCGGGTATGCAAAGTCCTATATTGAAAACGGCCAAGTTCTTTGGTCACATATTTATTGTTCCGCATTTATTTTGCATTATTAGTCTTTTATTATTTCGCATTTAATTTTCGTTTATTGTTTATATTTATGTATTTATCAATTTAACATGTTTATGAAATTGTGTGCTTACCGTTATGTCGATTTACTTTTATGCATGCAAACTTAGATATAGGTTATATGCAAACTAAGATATAGGTTGTATGCGAACTCGGATATAGGTTATCTTGCGTATATGTTGCATAGACTTGGTTAGATTATTGCACAAATCCATTCATTACAAGTGGCATAAGTAAGGGACCATTCCGAACCCAACGGTTTGATGTCTTCCCTTGCGAGGGGTGAGTGCGGCCTTAAATCATTTTCCCAATTCACACTGGGTGGCGACTCCATTTTATTTCTCCGGTTTAGTTCCCCCTGATGAGTGGTAAATCTATCACTATTTCCCACTCATTTAACCTAATATTTTGTATAGTTTCTTGAGTTTTGTGAACGTTTTGATGTGTTTTATGTTATTTTGCAGATAAATAAAGTTGGGAAAGCATTGGAAGTAATATGGGGCCAAAATAGAGAAAAAATGACAAAAAGGCAATTCGGTAATTTGGCCGCGTCGCGACGCCAGGACCTTACGCATCGCGACGTCTAACGTGTGCCGGACATGCTAACGTGCGACGAGGGACACGTGTCAGAATCTGAGAAATTGGACTTGCTAACATGCGCCGACCTTGCTAACGTGCGCCGTGCCACGTGTCATCATCACAGAAGATCAACTAAAATGCGCTGTCTGCCACGTGTCGAAATCTCATTGGACCAAAGCAAGCGCGTGCCACGTGTCGAGTTGTCATTGGACCGAATCACCGGTTAATCACATGCTGCCACGTGTTAATCTCTCATTGGACCAATCCTAAACGCGTGCCACGTGTCATCACCAGATTCTACCGACATTGCGCGAGGTCAAAAGCCGCGTTGACTGAAAACGCGTGCTGGCATCGCAACTCCAATCACTTCAGCGTCGCGAAGCCAGAAGCCAGAAGCCGAAACTGCCTATAAATTCAGCTCCTCTTCACTTCATTTGGTGTGCTTTCCTTGGGAGCTTTTCCCTGTTTTTAGAGGATTGCATCTAGTTTTGTATATATAAATAATATTTCTAATTATGTATTTTAATTTTCAGTAATAGTAATAATAGTTATTCTTCTTCTCTTTTCTTTTATGTTTAGTAGTTAATTTACCGCTGGGGTAAAAGGTGAAACCTTTAATATAATTATTTAGGTAAATCTCACTTAATTATAATATTTAAATTATAATTTAACCGGATTAATTAATGTCAGACTTTATTACCGCCTATATGGCTGGTTTAAATATAAATTACCTTACCGCCTATATGGCTGGTCTTTATGTGACAGATAATTACCGCCTATATGGCTGGTGCAATTGGACTAAATGGATTACCGCCTATATGGCTGGTTTTAAATGTTTAATATTATTAATTCTTGAGAAAGCATAATATAAAATAATTTATATATTATAATAATTGAGATTCCTAGATAAGAAATATTAATTGTGGATCCTCTAACCCCATCATTTTATTTTATTCTAGGGAAGTGATGAAACATAATATCCACACTTAATAATTGATTTTCTTTTTATGGGTAATTCTTTAGTTTGTTTATTGAGCTTAAGCTTAATGCTTCTTGTTGTCTGATCACCAATAAGATTGATATGGTAAACTTAAAATGAACTAGACATAGGGATTTTGGGTTTCAGCCTTAGATTCAATAGCTCACGATCTTCCTTGATGATAGATAACCCTTTAATAGATTTCCTTACAGGATAGGAATATACCTGTCGGGCGTGGGTAGCCATAATTGGAACTTAATCTTAATGAATCCAGGTAATTTGGTTGACATAGGAATATGGTTCAATTAGGTTATACTGGGTATTTGCGTCTGACCATCGGAAGAGGCTTTCGCATATCATCGTGTTCTAGGTTAGCAAATTAATTTATTACACGTAAATAAGAGAATCAATTCATCTTTATAATAATATTGTGTGGAGTCACGACCCTAGATCCTTGAGTCTTTTATTTTATTTTCCTTAGTATTTTCTTTTGAGTCTGTTTTTATTTTATATTTTCAAAACCATATTCAACCAACCAAAAGCAATCAATAATTAGATACCTGTAAATAAATAATATCAATAATTAATAACAACAGTAGGAATTAAGTCCTCGTGGGATCGATATTTTTATACTACTTGAACGATACGTACGCTTGCGTTATACGTGTGTGTTTACGCCGGTCAAGTTTTTGGCGCCGTTGCCGGGGACTTATTTTTCTTGAGTTATTAATTTTGAAGTTATCTTATTTACTTGTATCTAATTTTCTTTATTTTTATCTGTAATTTTTATTTCTTTCTTTTATTTCAGGTAGTTGAAAAATGGAACATTACTGGGAGATTGAGAGATTACGAACTTTACAAGAAGATACACCCCAAATCTGGGAGCAACAGTTCGGTTTTCTGAGGCCTGTTGTCCAGCCCAACAATTATCACTAGATGTCAGAACCAAGCAATACTACATTTAATCATCAGAACGAAATGGGGAGATGTGTAATATATGATGGTAACCACCCGAGCGATCAATGTATATACCTTTCAGAGTGGCAGAATTATTGGAATCATTCAAAGTACGAAGAACCATCATATTTTCCATCTTATCCACTATCCACCTATGATTTCCATCGACAATCAGAACCATCAGATGAAGATCAGATGATTGACATGCTCAAAGATTGGGTCAAGAAACAAGACGAAAAGTTGGATACAATGCTTGAAACATGCCAGAATCAATTTGAAAGTATTCAGAGACAATCAGAATTCATTCAGAGACTGACAGATCAAACGAGACAGTTACCTCAAGAAGAATTATCAGATGAAACTGACAAAGCCTTCGAGTACCCAGAGATCCACAATGACACCTTAACAGAGGAGGAGGCTGAGCAGTACAAACAACCAGAGGTATCAGTTCAGGAACCCAAACCGGCAAAGTCTCTATTTGACTTTTATTATTCAGATTCTGACGAGGATGAAGCTGATCTATTTGTACCAACTGCACCAACAACGGAGGATCAAACTTTTAATCCTCAAAATGAAGATCTTGGAGATTCCATTGCACAAATGTTTGAAGAAGATCTACTTGAGCCAATCATTTCACCAAGATCAGAGGATGAAGACCTAAAATCTGACATTTCCTTACATCCTCAGGTTGATAATTTTACAGCATGCATTTCACAGATGACAAATGAAGAGCTGAATGTAGAAATTTTCAAATACATCTGTGAAGAAAAGGTGGAACAAGAAGCATAGCAAATGAAGGAGCAAATGTCTGACCTTAATAAAGATCCAAAGCATTCAGGAGAAACATCGTTGTTTTGGGGAGTACAAATCAAAAATATCGCTCAAAAGCTTGACAGAACGGAACTCCCATTCCAAGTCAAGCACCATACGAGACCTCCTGATTTTATTTCTTTCTTTGCAGGAACCACTGGAGCAACAAGGAGCAAAAAGGTGGCATAAGCACTAAATGGGACAAAATTATTTATGCTACCTTACCGTTGGAAGAGACCCTTCAAAAGCAACGCTCATGGGATTGTCGTTAATCAGACATCCAAAACGACACTGAAACCTCCTTAACAGATAGATTTCAGTCACGTCTAGCTGAAGACGAAAAATTTAGCACTAGCAGGGAGGCAACCCATGCAATTTTGTTGTAATTTTTGTTTTCATATTTTGTGTATACATGTTGTAGAACTTTTTAATTTTGTTTGTTATTTTTTCAGGAAAAACACAAACGGAGCATTTTAAGACAGAAGGAATGGTGTTTGGCAATCACAAAGATGAGATTTAATTCATTAGTGGTGGTTGAGTAAGGAATGGATTCTTGAGACGCATCCTTATGAATTTATACTAAGTGAATGGCGTATTGAGTACACAATTCCATTGCCTTAATTATTGCTTTGATTTGTTTTTCTCTTGTACTTTTCTTTATTTTCGCCGACAAGATTTATACTTTTTGACTTTTCACGATTTATTTTAACGTTCATCTAATAATTGTCATTTGGCAGATACTAGTGCAATTATTACTCACCCATTTCAGGTTCTATAAAGTCAGCTCTACATTTCTCTCTTCGACACATCCAAATACACATCTAAATAAGAGAGAGAAAATGGAAGCAACTTCACAGCAGCGAATCAAGAGAATTTGTGTTTTCTATGGATCCAATTCTGGTAATAAACCAGAATTCATCGAGGCTGCGAAGGAATTGGGGCGAGTCATAGCGGAGCGAAATATGCACCTAGTATATAGCGGTGGCAATCTTGGATTGATGGGAAGTATTTCAAAAGCCGTTTAGGATGGTGGCGGTCATGTTTTGGGAATCATTCCAAAACCTTTGGCGGAAGAACACTTAATCGGACAAACAAATGGAGATGAACGCATCGTATCTGGAATGCCCGAACAAATTCATGAAATGATCAATACTGCAGATGCGTTTATTACGTTACCAGGAGGGCTTGGGACGTTTGAGGAAATGTTTACTGTAGCATCATGGGCACACTTAAACATTCATCGGAAGCCCATTGGGTTACTTAACATTGAGCATTTCTTCGATTTTCTGTTTGTATTTCTTGCAGAAGCCAAAAGACATGAGTTCGTCACAAAATCAGTACATGATATCTTCCTGACTGCGACAAAGGCCGAAGAATTAATTGACCAAATCATAGCCTTTGAACCAAAAATCGACCCCATTCTTTCCAAGTTGAACTGGTCAGATAACGATCGTGGTAAGAAGCGTAAATTGGACATAGATCTTAATCGGTAATTTTTTTTGGCGAATTTCAGCTAACCAGGTATGATCTTCTAAACTCTTCTTCTACTGTTTAAGACATTGGGGACAATGTCTCATTTAGGTTTGGGGGAGGGAATTAGTTGATTAGTACCTTATTTTTAGTTTGTATGTTGTTTTTATTTTTAGCCCAAAATTTTGTGAAAAATATAAAAAACAATTTCAAAAAATTACAAAAATATTTTGCGTTTTTGTGTTTTGACTAAAAAGATGAAATTGGTAAAAGATAGCCGAGTAAGGAGTTTCCACTCCTGAGACGTATCTCAAACTATTTATTTCGGAACAAGTTAATTTTTATTTTTTTCATTTTAAATTATTTAATTTGTAAATTCTCCTTGACACTGACTAAAATGGACCTTCATATGCTCAGTTGGCAGGTATTATCAACATGCATAGTAACATACGGACATGAGCTGTAATTGAAAAGTTTGTAATATTCAGTGATCTAGTTTAATTGGAGGAAGCATCTCAAGAAGTGATGGAGTAAAAAAAAAAAATACTGAGGTCCGAGTTATTAAGTCTGTAAGGGTATTTTAACACCTAGTGCCCTAAAGCCAACTGGTTTGGGAGTCACTGGCCCAAAGCTCGCTACATGGATCAAAGATGCTGCAAAAATATATATATCTGAAGTCCGAGTAATTAAGTCCGTATGGGTGTCTTAACACCTGGTGCCCTAAAGCCAACTGGTTTGGGAGTCACCGACCCAACACTCGTTACATAGATGGAAGATATTGTATATAAATAAAAAAAAAATCAAGGAAAAAATCTGAAAAATCAGAAAAATTATTCCATTGCTACAAAATGGTGTGAAATCTGATAGAACTTTAGGACAAAAATATTACTCTCTTATCAACTGCACTTATGACTGTTGTGGGGAAAAATGAGTTGATTAATATTTTGTTGGCTGTGTATATAGAGAATGGTAAATATAATCGGAGAATTTACTTATTCGGTAATTTAGAAAGAAAAAAAACAACTAATAACTTAGAGTAGAAATTTCACCTGATTAGTCACTAACTTCTTTATTCTCTTTTCGCTTGTCTTTTTCCTTTTGTGTGCATTAGTTTTACTACCTTTTTACTTTTGTAAAATGTTTGTGGGTATCATTGCTGTAAACCCTCACGAGACTACAACTCGTCCACTAGGGACACCTAGGGGTTTAAAGGCTTGTTACATTCGCTAAATGTAACCGTGATCCCTACGAAAGTGGCTTAGTTAAATTTTATTATGTTATTTTATTTTGTGTTTTGCTCGAGGACTAGCAAAATGTTAGGTTTGGGGGTGTGATGAGTGGTAAATCTATCACTATTTCCCACTCATTTAACCTAATATTTTGTATAGTTTCTTGAGTTTTGTGAACGTTTTGATGTGTTTTATGTTATTTTGCAGATAAATAAAGTTGGGAAAGCATTGGAAGTAATTTGGGGCCAAAATAGAGAAAAAATGACAAAAGGGCAATTCGGTAATTTGGCCGCGTCACGACTGCAGGACCTTACGAGTCGCGACGTCTAACGTGTGCCGTACATGCTAACGTGCGCCGAGGGACACGTGTCAGAATATGAGAAATTGGACTTGCTAACATGCGCCGACCTTGCTAACGTGCGCCGTGCCACGTGTCATCATCACAAAAGATCAATGAAAATGCGCCGTCTGCCACGTGTCGAAATCTCATTGGACCAAAGCAAGCGCGTGCCACGTGTCGAGTTGTCATTGGACCGAATCACCGGTTAATCACATGCTGCCACGTGTTAATCTCTCATTGGACCAATCCTAAACACGTGCCACGTGTCAGATGATCATTGGACCGAAAGCTCAGCCAATCACCGTGTGCCACGTGTCGTCTTCTCATTGCACCACCTTTACCACGTGACTCGTGTCATCACCAGATTCTACCGACATTGCGCGAGGTCAAAAGCCGCGTTGACTGAAAACGCGTGCTGGCTTCGCGACTCCAATCACTTCAGCGTCGCGACGCCAGAAGCCGAAACTGCCTATAAATTCAGCTCCTCTTCACTTCATTTGGTGTGCTTTCCTTGGGAGCTTTTCCCTGTTTTTAGAGGATTGCATCTAGTTTTGTATATATAAATAATATTTTTAATTATGTATTTTAATTTTCAGTAATAGTAATAATAGTTCTTCTTCTTCTTCTCTTTTCTTTTATGTTTAGTAGTTAATTTACCGCTGGGGTAAAAGATGAAACCTTTAATATAATTATTTAGGTAAATCTCACTTAATTATAATATTTAAATTATAATTTAACCGGATTAATTAATGTCAGACTTTATTACCGCCTATATGGCTGGTTTAAATATAAATTACCTTACCGCCTATATGGCTGGTCTTTATGTGACAGATAATTACCGCCTATATGGCTGGTGTATTGGACTAAATGGATTACCGCCTATATGGCTGGTTTTAAATGTTTAATTTATTAATCTTGAGAAAGCATAATATAAAATAATTTATATATTATAATAAGTGAGATTCCTAGATAAGAAATATTAATTGTGGATCCTCTAACCACATTTTATTTTATTCTAGGGAAGTGATGAAACATAATATCCACACTTATAATTGATTTTCTTTTTATGGGTAATTCTTTAGTTTGTTTATTGAGTCTTAAGCTTAATGCTTCTTGTTGTCTGATCACCAATAAGATTGATATGGTAAACTTAAAATGAACTAGACGTAGGGATTTTGGGTTTCAACGTTAGATTCAATAGCTCACGATCTTCCTTGATGATAGATAACCTTTAATAGATTTCCTTACAGGATAGGATATACCTGTCGGGCGTGGGTAGCCATAATTGGAACTTAATCTTAATGAATCCAGGTAATTTGGTTGACATAGGAATATGGTTCAATTGGGTTATACTGGGTATTTGCGTCTGACCATCGGAAGAGGCTTTCGCATATCATCGTGTTCCAGGTTAGCAAATTAATTTATTACACATAATAAGAGAATCAATTCATCTTTATAATAATATTGTGTGGAATCACGACCCTAGATCCTTGAGTCTTTTATTTTATTTTCCTTAGTATTTTCTTTTGAGTCTGTTTTTATTTTATTTTTGCAAAACCACATTCAACCAACCAAAAGCAATCAATAATTAAGTACATGTAAATAAATAGTATCAATAATTAATAACAACAGTAGGAATTAAGTCCTCGTGGGATCGATATTTTTATACTACTTGAACGATACGTACGCTTGCGTTATACATATGTGTTTACGCCGGTCACCCCCGCGGGCTACTCCGTACTCCCACCGGGGCCGCGAGCCTTGAATAGCGTCCGTCAAGTTCTGTGTCCTATAGGTCGGTTAGGGTTAGACCTTATAGGTACCCCCACAGTCAGAAGATGAGATGGAGAAGCTGGTGAGAGAGATGTTAATGGCGCGTATAATACAGCCCAGTAGTTTCTCCATATTCCAGCCCCGTGATTTTGGTTAAGAAGAAGGATGAGAGTTGAGATTTTGCGTGGATTACCGGGTACTCAATGAAATCACCATACCTGACAATATACCATTCCGGTTATTGAGGAACTCTTCGGTGAGATTCACGGGGCAAGATATTTTTCAAGGATCGACTTGCGTTCCGGTTACCATCAGATAAGGGTACGTGAAGTAGACATCCAAAAAACTGCATTTCGCACATATGAAGAGCATTACAAGTTTTTGGTCATGTCGTTTGGATGATGAACGCGCCGGAAACATTTTAGGCTACAATGAACAATTTTTTCTGGCAGTACCTTCTAAGGTTTGTCTTAGTTTTTTTTTTTTTTTGACAATATTTTAGTATACAATAAGGATTAGAGACAACATATGGAACATCTGGGGAAGGTGTTGGGCACACTATCGACTCATCTATTCGTAGCCAACTACAGGAATATGAATTTGGCAAGACCAAAATACAATATCTGGGTCATGTGATTAGTGGGCAAGAGGTGGCTGTTGATCCGGGAAAGATACATAGTGTATTAAACTGGCATGTACCGCGCAATGTCAAGGCAGTAATGGGATTTCTAGGATTGACAGGGTACTACGGGATGTTTTTCAAGGACTACGGAAAAATAGCCAAGCCCATGACATAATTGCTAAAACAGGACAACAAATTCCAGTGGACACCTGAAGCTCAGACGACTTTGATGAGTTAAAAGGTTATTAACATTAGCCCCAGTTTTGGGCAGTCCGAATTTCACTCAAGAATTTCAAATTGAGTGCGACGCGTCAGGATGAGGAATTGAGGTAGTCTTGATGCAACAAAAAACCATTGGCATAATTCAATAAAGATTTACAGGAAAGAGCGTTAGCCAAGTCAGTTTACGAGAAAGAACTTATGGCATTAGTTTTTGCAATTCAACATTGGCGACCTTATGACCGGTTTAAACACACACGTATAAAGCAAACGCACGTAATGTTCAAGTAGTATAAAAATATCGATCCCACGAGGACTTAATTCCTACTGTTGTTATTAATTATTGATACTATTTATTTACATGTATCTAATTATAGGGAGAACGGAATTTATTGCTTTTGGTTGGTTGAATGTGGATTTGCTAATTAAAATAAAAACATACTCAAAAGAAAATACTAAGGAAAATAAAAGAAAAAACTCAAAGATCTAGGGTCGTGACTCCACACAATATTAATAAAAAGATGAATTGATTCTCTTATATATGTGTAATAAATTAGTTTGCTAACCTGAAACACGAAAATATGCAAAAGCCTTTGTCGATGGTCAGACGCAAATACCCAGTATAACTCAATTGAACCATATGTCTATGTCAACCAAATTACCTGGATTCATTAAGATTAGGTTCCAATTATGGCTACCCCCGCCCGACAGGTATATGTCTATCCTGTAAGGAAATCTATTAAAGGGTTATCTATCCTCAAGGAAGATCGTGGGCTATTGAATCTAAGGCTGAAACTAAAATCCCTATGTCTAGTTCATTTTAAGTTTACCACATCAATCTTATTGGTGATCAGACAACAAGAAGCATTAAGCTTAAGACTCAATAAACAAACTAAAGAATTACCCAATAAATAATTAAATCAATTATTAAGCCTAGTAATATTGTTTTCATCGCTTCCCTAGATTAAAAATAAAATGCTGGGGGTTAGAGGATCCACTTTTAGATATCTCAAATTATTATAATATGGAAATTGCCATTATTATCCAATTAAGTTGAACCAGCCATAAAAGTGGTGTTATTATTTATCCATAAACCAGCCATATAGGTGGTAATTATCTGTCACCTAAAGACCAGCCATATAGGCGGTGTCACATTATGTTACATAATTAAAAACAGCCATTAAGACGGAATCAACTTTTAATTCATATTATTAAATCACAATTTCCATATTATAATTGAAGTGAGATTAATCTACCTTTACTATTTCTAATTAAGAAATCTCCATTATTATAATATATAAATCTGTGTGATATTTACCAACCAGCCATATAGGTGGTATCCTGATTAAGTCAAATTAATAATTAATTACCAACCGACCAACCAGGCGGTATCCTCATTAAGTCAGGTTAAAACCAGTTTAAAAATAATTACCAACCGACCAATATAGCGGTATCCTTATTAACTAAGGTTTTAAATAATTTATATATTATAATTAAGGGAGATTAATCTAAATTAAAAAAGTAAAAAGCTTCACCTTTACCCCAGCAGTAAATTAACTACGGAACATAAAAGAAGAAAAAGAAAAGAAAAGAAAATTTTATTACAAAAAGTAAAAGTGCATAATTAAAAATACTAAAAGAAAAAAATGCTAAATTTAAATTACAAAAACTTAAACACACAAGATGCAATCCTTAAAGTCCTTACAAAACTCAAGGAATGCATGATTTGAATTCTGAAATCGAGCTGAATTTATAGGCGTCAGTAGGGGGCCGGCGTCGCGACGCCAACTCGCGTCGCGACGCAGAATGTGTCGACGTGGCAGCTTCTGGTTCGTCGGCTCAGATTCTGGATACGGTGATAAGGTGACACGTGTAAGGTGGTTGGAGCTCAATTATTGCGACACATGGCGGCTCGTGATTGGCTGATTCAGATTCTTATCACCACGTGTCAATTTCGGATAAGTGAGTCAATAATTGGCGCTGACGTGGCACACGTGGTGAAAGGGACTGTCGGCACCATAGAATGATGACACGTGGCACGCTGTGATTGGTTGATGATGACGTGACAATGATATGCACGTTGACTCGGTCAACTGGTGATGTGGATGATGACGTGGCAGACACGTGGAGTGACCCGTGGCGATGGCGACTGTCGGCACCGTATGATGATGACACGTGGCATGGCGCACGTTAGCAGATCGGCTGTGATGGTGACACGTGGCACGGCGCACGTTAGCAAAGTCAAATTTCCTCAGATTCTGACTTGTAGACCCGGCGCACGGTAGCATGTCTTGGTGCATGTTAGGCGTCGCGACGCCATAGGTTTGCGCATCGCGACGCGCAGAATTACTAAAATGCCCTTTTTTTTTCCAATTTTCACTGTTTTGGTTCCAAATCACCTCCAGAATGTCCTGAAACTTTATTTATCTACAAAATAACACAAAACACATCAAAATATTCACAAAACTCAAGAAACTATACAAAATATTAGGTTAAATGAGTGAGAAATAGTGATATAATTACCATTCATCACACCCCCAAACCTAACATTTTGCTAGTCCTCGAGCAAAACATAGAATAAAATTACATAAACATCGTTAAAATAAAATTTAACTAAGCCATTTTCGTAGGGATCACGGGTTCATTTAGCGTATGCAACAAGACTTTAAACCCCTAGGTGTCCCTAGTGGACGAGTTATAGTCTCGTGAGGGTTTACATCAATGATACCCACAAACATTATACAAAAGTAAAAATGTAGTAAAACTAATGCACACAAAAATAAAAAGACAAGAGAAAAGAGAATAAAAAAAGTTAGTGACTAACCAGGTGAAACTTCTACTCCAAGTTACTAGTTGTTTTGTTTCTTTCTAAATTACTGAATAAGTAAATTCTCCGATTATATTTATCATTCTCCATATACACAGCCAACAAAATATTAATCAACTCATTTTTGCCCACAACAGTCATAAGTGCAGTTGAGAAGAGAGTAATATTTTTGTCATAAAGTTTTATCAGAATTCACACCTTTTGTAGCAATGGAGTAATTTTTCTGATTTTTTTCTGATTTTTTCTTTGATTTTTTGATTTTTATTTTATTTATATACAATACCTTCCATTTATGTAGCGAGTGTTGGGTCGGTGGCTCCCAACCCAGTTGGCTTTAGGGCACCAGGTGTTAAGACACCCCTACGGACTTAATTACTCAGACTTCAGATATATATATTTTTACAGCATCTTTGATCCATGTAACGAGCTTTGGGCCAGTGACTCCCAAACCAGTTGGTTTAGGGCACTAGGTGTTAAAACACCCTTACAGACTTAATAACTCGGATCTCAGACTTTTTTTTTTACTCCATTGCTTTTTTAGATGCTTCCTCCAATTAAACTAGAGCACTGAATATTACAAACTTCTCAATTATAGCTCATGTCCATATGTTACTATGCATGTTGATAATACCTGCTAACTGAGCATATGAAGATCAATTTTAGTCAGTATTATGGAGAATTCACAAATTAAATAATTTAAAAGGAAATAAACAAAAATTAACTTGTTCTGAAAATGGGTTGAAATACGTATCAGGAGTAGGAACTCCTTACACAGCTATCTCTCACCAATTTCACCTTTTTAGTCAAAATAAAAACACAAAAACGCAAAATATTTTTGTAATTTTTGAAAATTTGTCAATTTTTTTTTATTTTTCGAAAAATTTTGGACTAAAAATAAAAATAACACACAGACTAAAAACAAGATACTGATCAACTAATTTCCTCCCCCAAACCTAAATGAGATATTGTCCCCAATGTCTTAAACAGTAGAAGAAGAGTTTAGAGGATAATACCTAGTTAGCTGAAATTCTATAGAAAATTAAAGGTTAAGATCCAGATTAATCCGGCGCCTCTTACCACGATTGTCCTTAAACCAATTTATCTTTGAAAGGATAGGGTCAACTTGTGGTTCATAGGCTAAGAGTTGGTCTATTAGATCCGGAGCAGTTCTGGCAGTGAAGATGAGTTCTTTTAAAGGTTTTGACACGAACCCATTTCTCCGGGCATCATCAAGAAACACACAAAGAAAATCATAAAATCCATCAACGTTGTACAGTTCAATTGGTTTCTGGTGTATGTTCAAGTTCGCCCAAGATAGCACTATAAAAATTTCCTCCAATGTGCCCAATCCACCTGGCAAAGCAATAAAAGCATCAGCACGGTTAATCATTTCCATTAGTCGCTCGGACATACCTGGCACAATAAGTTCCTCTCCGTTTGATGGTCCAATAAGATTTTCCTCTGCCAAGGGTTTTGGGATGATTCCCAAAACGTGACTGCCTTCTTCCTGTACGGCCTTTGAAACGATCCCCATTAGTCCAAGATTGCCTCCGCCATATACTAAGTCCATATTCCTAGCAGTTAAGACTCGACCCAATTCCTGTGCTGCTTCTACGTATTGTGGCTTAGTACCAACACTAGTACCGCAAAACACACAGATGTTTTCAACTCGTCTTCTTGAAGTGGCTTCCATGTTTTACTCTGGATATCTTCAAAAGTTCAATGATGAGCTGAATTTATAGTACCTGAAAAAGGGTGAGTAATAATAGGACTAGTATCTTCCATAGGACGTTTGTTAGCTAAACAACAAAAAAAATCGTGAAAGGTTAAAAAGTCTGGATCCTGTCTATGAAAATAAAGATAATTACAACAGAAAAGCAAATCCAAGCAATAATTAAGGTAACGAAATTGTGTACGCAATACGCCACTGTTTGGTATATAAATCCATTAGGATGCGTCTCAAGATTTCATTACTTACTCAGCCATCGCTAATGAATTGGCTCTCATCTTTGTGATTGCCAAACACCATTCCTTCTGTCTTAAAATGCTCCGTTTTTGCTTTTCACTAGAAAAATAACACACAAAATTAAAAATTCTACAACATGTATACACAAAATATGAAAACAGAAATTACAACAAATTGCATGGGTTGCCTCCCTGCTAGCGCTAAATTTTTCGTCTTCAGCTAGACGTGACTGAAATCTATCCGTCAATGAGGTTTCAGCGTCGTTTTGGATGTCCTATTAAAGACATTCCCATGTGCGTTGCTTTTAAAGGGTCTCTTCCAAAGGTAAGGTGGTAAAAATAGTTTTGTCTCATTCAGTGCTCATGCCACCTTTTTTTATCTTTGTCGCTCCAGTAATTCCTGAAAATAAAGAAAGAAAATCAGGAGGTCTTGTATGGTGCTTGACTTTGAATGGGAGTTCCATTCTGTCAAGCTTCTGGGTGATATCTTTGATTTGTACTCCCCAAAACATTGATGTTTCGCCTGAATGCTCTGGATCTTTAATAAGTTCAGACATTTGCTCCTTCATTTGCTCTGTTTCTTGCTCCACCTTTTCTTCACAGATAAATTTTAAAATTTCCATATTCAATTCTTCATCCGTCATCTGTGAAATGCATGCTCCATAAGTGTCAATCTGAGGATGTAAAGTTATGTCTATTTTTAGGTCTTCATCCTCTGATCTGAGTGAAATGATTGGCTCAGGTAGATCTTCTTCAAACATTTGTGCAATGGAAGCTCCAAGATCTTCATTTGGAGGAAAGAAAGTTTCATCTTCCTTTGTTGGTGCAGTTGGTACAAATAGCTCAGCTTCTTTATCCTCGTCAGAGTCAGAATAATAAAAATCAAATTGAGACTTTGTTGGTTCAGGCTCCTGAACTGATACCTCTGATTCTTGATACTCTGCTCAGCCTCGTCCTATGTTATGATGTCATGATGAATCTCAGGATATTCGAAGGCTTCTTCAGTATTATTTGAATTTACTCTGTGAGTATGTGATTCAGGTTATCTGTTAATTGTCTAACTTGATCTGTCATTCTCTGTATAGACGCCGCTTGACTCTGAATTTGTGCATCAAATTGAGATTCATGTTCCTCGAACCAATCTTTGAGCATGTGAATCAACTGATCTTCCTCTGATGGTTCTGGTTCTTGATGAAGATCATAGATGGATGGTGGATAAGATGGAAAATGTGATGATTTTTCATACCTTGAATGATTCCAATAATTATGCCACTCTGAAAGGTATATACATTGATTGCTCGGGTGGTTACCATCACAAATCACACATCTCCCCATTTCGTTCTGATGGCAAATGTAGTATTGCTTGATTCTGACATCCCGTGATGGTTGTTGGGCTGGACAACAGGCCTCAGAAAACCGAACTGTTGCTCCCAGATTTAGAGTGTATCTTCTTCTAGTAAAGCTCGAAATCCTTCAATCTCCAAATAATGTTCCATTTTTCAATCACCTGAAAACAAAAGAATGAAATAAAAATTACAGATAAAAATAAAGAAAATTAGATACAAGTAAATTAGATAGCTTCACAATTAATAACTCAAGAAAAATAAGTCTCCGGCAACGGCGCCAAAAACTTGACCGGTGTAAACACACACGTATAACACAAGCACACGTATCGTTCAAGTAGTATAAAAATATCGATCTCACGAGGACTTAATTCCTACTGTTGTTATTAATTATTGATACTATTTATTTACAGGTATCTAATTATAGGGAGAATGGAATTGATTGCTTTTGGTTGGTTGAATGTGGATTTGCTAATTAAAATAAAAACATACTCAAAAGAAAATACTAAGAAAAATAAAAGAAAAGACTCAAAGATCTAGGGTCGTGACTCCACACAATATTAATAAAAAGATGAATTGATTCTCTTATATATGTGTAATAAATTAGTTTGCTAACCTGGAACACGAAAATATGCAAAAGCCTCTGTCGATGGTCAGACGCAAATACCCAGTATAACCCAATTGAATCATATGTCTATGTCAACCAAATTACCTGGATTCATTATGATTAAGTTCCAATTATGGCTACCCCCGTCTGACAGGTATATGTCTATCCTGTAAGGAAATCTATTAAAGAGTTATCTATCCTCAAGGAAGATCGTAGGCTATTGAATCTAAGGCTGAAACTTAAAATCCCTATGTCTAGTTCATTTTAAGTTTACCACATCAATCTTATTGGTGATCAGACAACAAGAAGCATTAAGCTTAAGACTCAATAAACAAACTAAAGAATTACCCAATAAATAATTAAATCAATTATTAAGCCTAGTAATATTGTGTTTCATCACTTCCCTAGAATAAAAATAAAATGCTGGGGGTTAGAGGATCCACTTTTAGAAATCTCAAATTTTTATAATATGGAAATTCCCATTATTATCCAATTAAGTTGAACCAGCCATAAAAGCAGTGTTATTATTTATCCATAAACCAGCCATATAGGCGGTAATTATCTGTCACCTAAAGACCAGCCATATAGGCGGTGTCACATTATGTTACATAATTAAAAACAGCCATTAAGACGGAATCAACTTTTAATTCATATTATTAAATCACAATTTCCATATTATAATTGAAGTGAGATTAATCTACCTTTACTATTTCTAATTTAGAAATCTCCGTTATTTTAATATATAAATCTGTGTGATATTTACCAACCAGTCATATAGGCGGTATCCTAATTAAGTCAAATTAATAATTAATTACCAACCGACCAACCAGGCGGTATCCTCATTAAGTCAGGTTAAAACCAGTTTAAAAATAATTACCAACCGACCAATATAGCGGTAACCTTATTAATTAAGGTTTTAAATAATTTATATATTATAATTAAGGGAGATTAATCTAAATTATAAAGGTAAAAAGCTTCACATTTACCCCAGCAGTAAATTAACTACTGAACATAAAAGAAGAAAAATAAAAGAAAATAAAATTTTATTACAAAAAGTAAAAGTGCATAATTAAAAATACTAAAAGAAAAAAATGCTAAATTTAAATTACAAAAACTTAAACACACAAGATGCAATCCTTAAAGTCCTTACAAAATTCAAGGAAGGCATGATTTGAATTCTGAAATCGAGCTGAATTTATAGACGTCAGTAGGGGGCCGGCGTCGCGACACGGAATTGTGTCGACGTGGCAGATCTGGTTCTTCGGCTCAGATTCTGGATAAGGTGATAATGTGACATGTGGCAAGGTGGTTGGGAGCTCAATTATTGCGACACGTGGCGGCTCGTGATTGGCTGATTCAGATTCTTATCTGCCACATGTCAATTTCGGATAAGTAAGTCAATAATTGGCGCTGACATGGCACACGTGGCGAAAGAGACTGTCGGCACCATAGAATGATGACATGTGGCACGCTGTGATTGGTTGATTATGACGTGGCGATGATGTGGCATGTTGACTCGGTCAACTGGTGATGTGGATGATGACGTGGCAGACACGTGGAGTGACATGTGGCGACACGTGGCGATGGCGACTGTCGGCACCGTAGGATGATGACACGTGGCACGGCGCACGTTAGCAGATCGGCTATGATGGTGACACGTGGCACGGCGCACGTTAGCAAAGTCAAATTTCCTCAGATTCTGACTTGTGGACCCGGCGCATGTTAGCATGTCTTGGTGCATGTTAGGTGTCGCGACGCCATAGGCTTGCACGTCGCGACTCGCAGAATTACGAAAATGCCATTTTTTCCAATTTTCACTGTTTTGGTTCCAAATCACCTCCAGAATGTCCTGAAACTTTATTTATCTACAAAATAACACAAAACACATCAAAATATTCACAAAACTCAAGAAACTATACAAAATATTAGGTTAAATGAGTGGGAAATAATGATATAATTACCACTTATCACCTTACCTAATTGGAAGAAAGTTCACCGTTGAACCATTTATTGCACCCGAAAATTGTCACACATGATCAGCAGAACTGGATTGTAAAACTATTGGGTTACAATTTTGATGTTGTGTATAAATAAGAGAGAGAAAATTACGTGGTCGATTCCTTATCAAGGGTGTAGGGAGAGGTGTCATTGGCGGCAGTTACCATGCCTATTTGGGAAGACATGACTGAGTTGCTGGAAACCATCGCTAAAGTCCTAGGGCTGTCTCAGATTGTGCGTGAATTAGAGCTCGATCAGTTGGCACATCCAGGGTATCAAAATAAGGGGGGATTATTATTTTATAAAGGTAGGCTAGTGATCCATGCCAATTCTGTCTGGATTCCTAAATGTTTACAAGAGTTTCATAAAACTCCCACTGAAGGGCATTCGGGAGCCTACCGAACCTATAGAAGAATTGCTGAGAATTTATATTGGAGGGGAATTAAAAAAAAATGTCTACAATTTTGTGGCCAAATGTGCGGTCCGTCAGAGGCAGAAGTATCAGGCGAGTTCAGCGGCAGGGCTGCTACAGCCGTTAGCCATTCCAGAGGTTATTTGAGAGGATTTGGCCATGGAATTTATAACTGGCCTACCACGATCACGAGGATTTGAGGTGTTGTTTGTAGTTGTTGACCGGTTATCGAAATATGCACACTTCCTACCACTGAAACACATTTTTACTGCTAAAAAGGTGGCTGAAGAAGTAGTACGTTTACATGGTATTCCGAAGTCGATTGTGACTGATCGAGATCTGTTATTTCTTTGTCAACTTTGGCAGGAACTGTTCAGATTACAGGGGACTATATTGAAAATGAGTTCAACCTATCATCCACAAACGGATGGACAAACTGAAGTGCTTAATAGATGTATCGAGACTTATCTCCGTTGTTTTGCGTCTGAACAGCCGTGACATTGGGCTGACTGGATACATTGGGCTGAGTATTGGTATAACACCAGTTTCCAGTCCGCCATTAGACAGTCTCCATTTCAAGCCATTTAGATACGAAAGCCGCCTAATCTGGTTCACTTTGTCAAAGAAGAGATTCTAGTTGATGTTGTGGCACATTAGCTAAGCGACAGAGATGATGCTTTGCGACAACTAAAATAGAATCTGCAACGGGCACATGACATAATGCTTAAGTATGCTAATGCACATCGAAAGGATGTCTCGTTTGAGGTAGGTGATTGGGTATTTTTGAAATTATGGCCACATCGTCAACATACAGTTGAACGTCGTATCCATGCTAAATTGGCTCTTAGATTCTACGGGCATTTCCAAATTCTGAATCGGGTGGGGCAGTCGCGTATAAGTTACAATTACCACAAGGATCTAGAATTCTCCAAGTATTCCATGCATCCCTGTTAAGAAAAGCCAAGGGTAAATTGCCAACTCACTCTTCATATCCAATTCCTTTAGAAGAAGATCACGGAGACATAACAGAACCAGAACTGTTGTTAAGTACTAGAAGGTCACAGCAAAAGGGGAGCTGGGTCGAACATGGGCTGGTCAAGTGGAAGAACAAGCCGATCACAGACGCCACTTAGGAGGAACTGCAACAGCTACAAGAATAATTTCCGAAATTTGGACTTGGGGACAAGTCTCATCTTATGGAGGGAGGCAGTGTTAAGGACGTATGTGACTCAAACAAAGAGATTGCTACTAATAATGTTGCTACTGATGCAGGGGTTATAAACATTGGGTCTGAAAATGATGTGCAAATGGCAGGTTCAGCCCAAGCAGTGAGAGGTGGTCCATCAATTCATAAAGTCTATGTTAGAAGAAGCAAGATGACAAAAATGAGGGAAGCTGAGGTGGCAAATTAGTTACGCAATGATGAGATATAATCAGAAGATTTGGTGGGGGCTGGAACAGATATATAAGGGAGAATTAAGGGGCTGAGGGGCGTGTTTTTAATTATTATTTTGTTGTAATGGTTGTGAGTGCACAGAGGGACTGTGAGTGCACAGTGAGTGGTTAACAATATTTTGTGTTGTTTGTTATTTGTAAACCATTGCTGCGTTTTAATGGAATCCATAGTCATTTCCTTTTATGTCCAATAGAAGCTTCTCCTGTTCCATTCATTTCTCTTGTTGGATCTTGCATTAGCATTGAGTCTGTGTTTTATTGAAGAATCAAACATAACATAATAGGTTTTTACAAATAGAATTTTTAACAAGATTTTAGTTATTTGGTTGTCAATAATAGAGCTTATAAATAATTTTTTAATATTATGTTATAAAATGAATGAAATAATTATATGAAATTAAATAAAGGTATTTTTTACAATTTAATTAATTTTTGGGCTATGAGTCTCGACAAATTCTATATCAAACATTGTCTATTCGAGTGGTAATGATTTAGAAAATTTTCGTAGTCAGCTCGTTGAAAAGAAGTTGGTTGTCACGTTTGAGTTGATATGTTCCTACACCATTATGTTACCAAATATTGTCGACTGAATAATTATTGTTTCAATAATCTGCTTAAAATGTCATTTATGATTTGCAAATAGGACTGTCACCGGTGAAAACCCTCCGATATTTAAGGCAATAAAGGGGCTATGATAATAGAGGGATGATCATGTATCGGAAAAGGATAAAGACTCTCGTCGAAAATTCTTAGAAAAAGTAAGAATGAATTCTCTTGAAAAATCAATTGAGTATTTAGTAGGGTTAAATGATGCAAATCTTTGATTAGCTTTTCCCTCTCTTTCTATAGGACATGTCTCCTCCTTTTTTGCCTTATTTTGGTCAGTTTAGTACTCCTTTTCCTAATAGAATTAGGACACGGGTCCATGACCCTCGAGTAACCTCATGCCTTAGTTTTTGAAAGAAGCTTTAACCATCGGGTCGGTCTCAATAACTATTGTCTCCACTTTAATCATGATCATCGGGTGGTGGTATTTGGGATTCTCCTGAGTTACTTGCTGCTTGAGAAGTAACCAACCTGACAAATATCCACACTGAAACATGCCAAGCATAACGCCATAAGTCAGTTCTAGAAGTGGTATCGAGCAACATAATACAAGTAGTTTGATGCGCTTAAAACTTTGCTAGAAATGGATGGTGGAGTTAATGAATAGCTTGCAATCTTCATCTTCTAAAAATGGAGACACTGGGCTGAGAGTGAAAGGCCTTAGTGTTAGTGGTCCAAATGTCTAGTCATTTTCCATTACATTGAAATAAATCAACATACCCAATTTGGGTGTGATTAGTGCCTAATCGTTTTCATTCTGAAATACCCATGATGCTTCCTGAGCTATGACCCCACTCTCTCTCATGCAACATTTTGATTCGTAATTGTTCTATGCTCTATCAACATAAATATCAAGTGAAATGTATTGTTTTGAAAGATATTTGGATTTTGTGAAATGGTTTAAAGACTATATCTCTAAAAGGTCGAATTTATTTTTAAATATTTAGAAGAAAATTAATTTTCACGATATATATGGAACGATTTGAAATCTTAACTTAAAAAAATAAAAATAAAAATAAAAATAAAAATAAAAAAAAAAAACAAAGTACTCACCATTCCATTAAGGAATGATTTTCCTTTGCATTTGTTGTGAAAGTAAAAAATATAACAACTGATATTAGTCGATGATAATTGAGGACAAAATGAAACATAGTCATAAGTCCTATTAAATGTTGATTTTAAGTCTATAGAGCCTCTTCCCAAATTACATTTTGTTGGAATATTAATACTTCCCTTTACCAATAAGTTCATGAATTTGATTAAATTACCTATAAGCACACTTAAATAACAACAACTAACCAAGAGGGATAAATTGGGTAAGTAACAAAATAATGTGGAATTAATTTTTTTTTTTCAATTTTAATCCACTTAATTAGTAGCTTTACCAATTAAACATAATATACAATTTTCTCAATCAATATACTCAACAATATAATTCCCAAAAGCAAGTTACTAAATAATATATAGATGTAAAATAAACTTGCGATAAATAAAAGAGTTGAGGGATAGAAAATTTTGACACCATAATTTATAGTGGTTCGGCCAAAAATGTCTACATTCACTCCTACAAATCATGCGTGAAGCTTTCCACTATGAAAAAATGATTCCAGACTTTACACCATAAGTTTTTTGTGGCTCACTCACAAACCAAGAGTTTTGTTCCTAGGTTCACTCCAAACTTTTATGCAAAACCACTCTTTTAAGTATCCCCACTCAACAATGGATTTCAAAACCACAAGTGTTTAAGATATAAAAAAATTTACAACTCAACTTGAGTACTCACAAAAGATAAAGAATAGTAAAAATGTGAGTTGTTAACCCAAGCAATTCCAAACTCACTAAATATGTATGAAGATGTAGTGTGTAAGCTTTGATGATCAAGAAAGTGTATGATTAAGAAGGTTAAAGAAAACTCTTTAGTTTTTGTTTTATATAAAATGTATAAAGGTTGTGAAACTCGACAAAAATGAAATGAGCATTCAAATTATAGTGAAAGTGAAAATTACCCCAGCTCTCTGTCCTGGGACCGGTATGCCGATATACAGTGGCTGATATGCTGATCCTGCAAATTCAAACGGCTATATCCAATATGACCATTGAGCATAAAGCGCGTGACCTACCGAATTACTGACCAATATGGATATCGGTATGTATTGAACCGATTCCAGTAGTTATGTAAACTCTAGACGGACCGGTAGGGTAGACTGGTATGGAGTAGTCTGATTCCAGAGAGCGTGTAAAATCACCTAAAGTAGAGCAGGGACACAGGTATGCTGGTTCAGGGGCCGTTATGCCAGCATAGCGCAGAAATACAAGTTTTGAAGATTAAACTTTATGCACATGACCCAAATGTATTTTATGAATGTGTATGAGTCATATGAGCTTAGAAAACCTGAATTATCAATTCACTTACATTGAGAACCCTAAGCTGTAATACCTCAAAAATCCCGATGACTACTAAGTTAGGGATGACATGATACATGATATAAATCACGTTCAAGCATGTAAGTGTTTGAGGAATTACATTTCGGACATTTGGTAAATCCCTTACAGATCTGATATGGAAATCATTTCCGGTACCACTCCAAATAGCCCTTAGTATTTGGGCTGTAACCTTTCCATACGATTTCTTATGTTTTTGAACATTATATCGTCGGAAAGCTAAGACCGAGACCTACAACTTCCACGTTGAATATTTTTCCAAATACAAATCGGAAGTAGGTCAAAAAGCAAGATTTCTACGGATGCTACTGTAATTTCAGGAATACCCTAGAAATTGGGTGAGGTGGCAAATTTTGAACCACTCAATTGCAAACAAAAACCAGCCTCTTTGTCTATAAATAGAGAACTATTCACTTCTCTCAAGACAAAAATGTGGGTGATCTCAAGGGAAACTCCTCCAAACTTTTTCCTCTCAAGCAAGTTTTGATGGAATGATGATGAGTTTTCAAGCTCTTTTGAGTCAAGTAAGCCTCTTCTTCTTCTTCCTTCTTCTAATTTTGACAAATAAACATCCAATTTCCATTTCCACTTTCGCACTTAGGGACCCTACGAATTGGGACTTTGTTGTTTGAAAGTATTGAGTACAAATTAGGCATTAAGACATGTGTAGGATGTTGATTGGAGTAGTTTATGCCTAAGTTTGGTTAAATAATACCAAGGTAGAAAATGGGTATGGTGCATAAGTTTCTTAACATATTGGGGGGAGTTTATTTTATTGATTTGATGATAAGTTGTTAAAGTTCATACATTAAAGGATGTTATAGCATGATTTTAAATTGTTTGGAGTTGATAACTCAAAGGTGGAATGATTAACGTTTTTGGCTAATTATGTATGAATGTGTTGGAAAAGTATGTTTTATAAATTAATGATACTTGTTAATGGTTTATTTTGAGTGTACTAATAATTGCTTGTGTGAAAATTAAATAAAGTTAAGAGAGTGGTCAAATTGGTATATTATGCAGTAAATGTTAATGAAGTCACATTCTGGATAAGTTGTAATAAACTGGCTGTAACTTGAGTGTTTGATGCCCAAATGATGAACCGTAATATTCTGAGTAAAATAGAGATATAAGAGAATAACATATCCAAAAATCTGAAATTTTAGACTTAGCATGAAGCCAGACTGAATTTTTGAAGTTGGGTGACCTGCTGCGAACACACCCAGTTTTGTTTTCTGATCACCCCTGAAATCCGGCTTAGAACTTAAGTTTTGGAAATCAAAACCAAGATCCGTAAAAATTGACATATACTAGACACATGAAAGTTCACTCTATTAAAATTTCATCTTTAGATTCCATCCCAATTAGGTGCAGTGAACTTTCGAAGTTAACCGTTGAGCAAAGGATTTTAACGATAGGGTAGAATTTGGAATTTTGCTATCACACTTGCGTAGCTCGAAAACTAAGCTGTAGAATTCATAGGCACCAAAAATATCTCATATATTCATAATGATTAAGATTTTTGCATTACATATTCTTTTATGCCATATGAAAATGTTCAGAGTTATAAAAACTAACAGTTGTTTTGGCTTTAGATCGACGTTAGAATACTCGACGATCCTCCACACCGTGTACCGCTCTCGATTTGACATAGCACAGTGAGTGGATGCTTTGTTTTATGTTTTCTTGACTTATGCTTTCAAATTATTTTCATGTTTTAAGGTTTTAAATTGATGAAGAATATGCATGATGATTATATGTTTCTGTCTCAACACTTGTTATTGTTTTTATGATTTATGAACTATCTATATATTTCCGCTGAGATGATCGATTGATGATATGTTCATGTCCCGACGCTTGTTGCATGTTTTATGTTTTTATAACTCATCATATGTTTCTACCGGGGTGTTTGTTATGGTCTCGTCCATCTGAAATGGTATGACCCGCTACCTTGTCGATAGGGGATTGTTCGTTCCTCGCTCAGTCTATGCGCGTGACTTGGGCGTTGAGCGCTTGGTATGTTTTTGACGATGCATGCATGAAAATAGTTTATGGATATGTTTTGGATTTTTCTTATGGTTTTGTTATTTTTAGTATCCACTCACCAGGTCGTTTAAACGATCTGACCCCCCTACTCCCAGATTCCTTGTTTATAGGTTTACCTAGAGGACGAGTTCAAGAGGATGGATACTGATGGTGTGGGAACACAGAAACTGGACGATGCATGATGTCCTAGGCTCGCGGCCTAGTTGGGAGTACGGAGTAGCCACGAGGGACTAAACCGGAGAGTAATGGAGTCGCCACCCGGTGTGAACCGGGAAAATGAGATTTAAGGCCGCACTTACCCCTCGCAAGGGAAGACCTCAAACCGTTGGGTTCGGAATGGTCCCTTACTTAGGTCACTTGTAATAAAAGGATTTATGTAATAATTTAATCAGGCTTAAATAACACTTATTTCCAAGAGTATCATGCTTCTAAATTCACATATACAAAATAAAACTTATACATACATTTCACATATATCTCACATCTAAGATTACATGCTTGGAAATACCTCAAAGTAACAACGAACATACAACTTCATTCAGCATATCACATTCACGAAAAACACATGCTTGAAAATACTTCAAAGTAACAACGAACATATAACTTCATTTAGCATATCATATTCACGAAAAACACCAGCATACATAATAACCGTACAAGCATACATGTGAGCATTTTTCTAAGTGATACGTGGAATTGTATCCCAAGTACAAACCGCATTACCGTCCATTCGGAATCGGCTACGGAATTTATGTCTGGGTTTCCATCTGATATACCACAAGAAATAATACTCCAAAGTCATCATGGCATAGGTGTATGAATCGTAATGCGTCAAATCAAGACTAAGGCAAATGACACAACTATTGGAATAAACATGCTTTTCATTATGATGTGCACAAAGATAAGAATGACTATATGGGATTTCATAGAAAAATCACCTAAGAAACAATTATATATGGCATGTGATGAATATGTCTCAGTTCAGTGTGTTCGCGTTCGTGTAGCGTTCGTAAACGCGTTCGAACGGTAAACAGAAGGTTCGCGTTCGTATGGCGTTTGATAACGCGTTCGAACGGAACCAGACCTGATGCATGATAAGACTAAGAAAGTGCGTGTGCGTTCACGTAGCGTTCGAGAACGCATTCGAACGGTAAACAGAAGGTTCGAGTTCATGTAGCGTTCGATAACGCGTTCGAACTGAACCAGACCTGATGCATGATGAGACTAAGGAAGTGCGTGTGTGTTCGCGTAGCGTTCGAGAACGCGTTCGAACAGTAAACAGAAAGTTCGCATTCGTGTAGCGTTCGAGAAAGCCCATGCGCTCAATTGAATCATGCATACAAAGAATTGAAAGCAATAATATCAAACTAGTATGCCCGATTGAACGTATCTTGCATTCAACCGAACACACATCAACCGGCGCGACAAAGCATCGTGGTAAAGGATTTTAACCCCTCCAATTAGGGGACCTTTCATCGCACTTACTAAGCCCATGCACTCGATTGTATCATACATAAATAAGAAACATGCAGAATTCAAGTAACGAAAAAATATAGATAAATCAATCCAACATGAAACAAAAGAATGTGCCGTTTACTCGAGTGGTACGTGGAGTTGTATCCCAAGTACAGACCGCACTACCGTCCATTCGGATTCGGCTACGGAATTTACGTCTGGATTTCCATCCTATATACCACAAGAGACGACACTCTTCCATTCATCCAATACCCACAACACACATCATACACAAACAATATTCAACAAAGAATTAAAGTACAGTCAAAATAAATAACAAGAATCAAATGAAGATGAGTGTGGGAAGTACCCTCAGGTCTAACCTTTTAAGCCGTCTCTCGGACTCGTGTTTCACGCAGATCGAAAGGGGGAAAGCTCCGCAACTTTTCTGGTTCACTGGTTTGCCTTTTCCTTCGCTGTTCGGCCACTCGAGCTACTGTTTCGACTCTGTTTTGCTGCTGTTTCCTTGTGGTTTCGCTGCCGTTTCCTCTGTATTTATGCTTACTGTTTTAGTGGACTGTTTCGAGTATTTTTCGTGGTTCTTTTAGTGTGGTTTTGTGTGGTTATTTCAAGGATTATAAGTGTAGTTTAGGTTGCTATTTTAAGGGATTTTTGGGCTGCTGTGTTTGGTGTGTTTTTTCGGTGATGTGTGGGTAAGGATGAAAGGAATGATTTGCTATTTTTCTTGTGATTGGCGTGTGATGTCTTAAGGTTTCTTGCTGTGACTTGCGTGTGAGTAGTGTATGAGCTAGAGAGATTCGAGAGGAGGGGTGGCTAGGTTAGGGGTTGTTTATATAGAGAAGGCTAGGGCTTCACCTTGTCTCACAAGGAAGGGATTTTGGCATTAAAGAGAGATATGATTTGTGTTGAGCAAGGAAAGTCAAAGATTGAGGGGGGACAAATCTTGGCTAGAATAGGAAGTCAATATCTTTAATTTGTTATGATTGATTTTAATTCGGCATGACATCTTTTTAATTTAGTATGTGATTTGTTTAGTTAGGAAGTTAATATATTTGATTTATCTTATTAGGTATGATTATATTTTATGTTTTATTAATTGGTAAATGGTTTAAATATTTTATTTAATATTTAATGTTTAATTTAATTAAATTGGGATTTGTTTTATGGGCTTTGGGGGGCTAATTGGGCTGGGGTGCGAGGCTAGCAGCAAAACCAGAAATACCGACTCCGTTCGAACGCCAATTCGAACGCGGCACGAACGTCCGCAATCTGCCTGACGTTCGAATAAAGTAACGAACGCAGCACTAACGAAGACAGTGAACTTGTGAAATGAACTAGATGACGTACTTATTCTGAATTTCCCCTTCCGACCTCCGTTTCCCGCAATATCCTTGGCTAAAAAGGTAGTGCCTCCAACTGAGACTCATCATCGGGTTTCACATGCGAAAATGCAATGCCTACAGTCACCCCCACTTTGATGGGACTTGTGCAGTGTGTGACTTTGAACAATCCTATCAAAGTTATGCAATGCATTTTCACTTACCTGGCTCGGCTGCTGCCTCGAGCTGAGTTGGTGCTTGCAGTGGACCTCGATCCTGGGACGAATCCCAATAACTGCATCCGGAAACGGGGGCACCTCGACCCTGGGCACCTCGACCCAATACCGGTTGAATATAGGGACCTCGCCCTCGAACTGATGATGTAGTGGGTACCTCAACCCTGGGCACCTCGACCCGGAACTACAACTGACACGGGGGCACCTCGACCCCAACCCGCTGACTATAGGGACCTCGCCCTCGAACTGATGATGTAGTGGGTACCTCGACCCTGGGCACCTCGACCCGGAACTACAACTGACAACAGGGGCACCTCGACCCTGGGCACATCGACCCAACACCGCTGACTATAGGGACCTAGCCCTCGAACTGATGATGTCTCCATACCACCGGAGATGACATGAAATGGGCCTCGCCCCCAAGCTGATATGGGCCTCGCCCCTTGGGACTCATCCCAAAAACTGAAATTGCGTTGACGCTGCTTGGCTCCTTCTGCCGCTTTCTCCTTTCTTCGAACCTGCGAACACAAAACAGAAACAAACACACGAAGAGAATGCAATGTTACGTGTATGCATGAATGATTTTCTTATTCCGTTGGGTTAGGTCTTCTGCTAATTCCCATGGTAACTGCTCGGTCTTCTCCCCCTCAGGCAAAGTATTGCTTCAATCTGTCTACGTTGATCAGCTCGGTGAACTCGTTTCCTTCCAAGTCTGATAGCTTCACTGCTCCATTTCCCATTACCTTCTGCACTATGTAAGGTCCTTCCCAATTTGGTCTGAATTTTCCTCTCGGATCTGTCGTCGACGGCCTCGACTGCTTAAGTACCAAATCACCCTTTCTGATCTTGGTAAGACGCACTTTCTTATTGAATGCCTGAGCTAGTCTCTTCTGATACAGCTGCATGTGATACAAAGACTTCGTTCTCTTCTCATCTAATAGTGCTAACTGATCAAACCTCTGTGCGGCCCAATCCTGTTCCGGTAACTTTGCCTCTGTTAATACCCTCATAGACTGTATTTCCACTTCCACTGGCAATACTGCTTCCATTCCATAGACCAAAGAGTAAGGCGTGGCCCATGTTGTTGTTCTTACTGATGTTCTGTACCCCCACAAAGCATACGGTAATTTCTCGGCCCAATCTCTGCAATTCTTTGTCATCTTGGCTAAAATCGTCTTTATAGTCTTGTTGGCTGCCTCAACTGCCCCATTTGCCTGCGGCCTGTATGGTGATGACTTGTGGTGGCCTATCTCATACCTCTGTAACATTGCCTTCGTCTCTCCTTGAAACTGGACCCCGTTGTCTGTCACTACATGATGCGGCATACCATACCGGCAAATGAGGTTCCGAGCTATAAACTTTGCCATCTGCTTTGCTGTAACATTACGGAATGATTCGGCTTCCACCCACTTCGAGAAGTAATCTACGCCACTACTATGAAGCGATGCCCATTTGATGCATTCGGTCGAATTTCCCCAATCATATCAATCCCCCATGCTGAGAAAGGCCACGGCTCTGACAACCCGTGCAACTCTGTGTGCGGTAAGTGATTCAAATTACCATGTGCTTGACAGTCATGACAGTGCTTCACCATCTTCGTGCAATCTATTTCCATGGTTGACCAATAAAAACCTTGTCTCACTATCTTACGGGACAGATTCAACCCGTTCATGTGCGGACCACATATCCCGGCGTGTATTTCTTCCATTACATGCTGAGCTTCTTCTTTTCTCAAACACTTCAACTGAATACCGTTTGCCTGCCTCTTGTACAGTTCCCCTTTCAAAATCACATACTGGGAAGCTAACTTCTGAATGACTATTATGTCTTTTCTGCCTGCCCCTTCCGAGAGTTCACCATGTTCCAGATACCTCTGAATGTCATAATACCAAGGTTTACCGTCGTCAACCTCAACTTCCAGAATCATTTCTATCTCATAAACAGGTTTACTTGCTGTTGTCAATATCAACGGTCTCATCACTAACTTTTCTGGATTTTCCCAAGTCGCTGCCAGTGTAGCCAATGCATCTGCCATCTGTTTCACATGCGAGTGCTGAAACTTACACTCGGGGATAACCTGTGCCAACTTTTGAGGTGAAAAAGGTAAGGCTTCAACCTCTCTTCCTTCAGTTCCCATTCTCCTCGCATCTGCTGGACTACCAACATAGAATCTCCGTAGACTTCCACACTCCCGGCCTTCAAGGCTATCAATGCTGTCAAACCAAAAGCACATGCTTCATACTCGGCCATGTTATTAGTCACTCTGAATGTCAACCTCTTGGCCAAAGGCAAAGTCTCTCCTTCGGGGTTCACTATCACGATCCTAATCTCCCGGCTCCTTGTAATTCATGCTCTGTCAAAATACATCTTCCATCTCTGAACTGTTATTGCTTGGATCTCTTCATCTGGAAATTCGAACTTATACTGATCCCCCTCAACAGGTTGCATTGCCAGAAACTCTGCTACTGCTCGCCCTTTGATCACTTTGGAGGTGAGATACTCAATGTCAAACTCTGTCAGCAATACCAACCATCTGCCCAATTTTCCCACTAGTGAAGGCACCGAATGAAGATACTTCAGAGGATTCTCCTTTGCCACTACCTGGATCTTGTATGACTGGAAGTAATGTCGCAACTTTCTGGAAGCCCATACCACTACAAGACAGATCTTTTCAACCTCCTGATATCGAGCCTCATACGGGAGCATCTCTTACTCAGATAGTAAACGGCATGATCTACCCCTGTCTCATCTGCCTGTACCATCATAGCCCCCAGTGCTTCTGATTCTATAGCCAAATACAATATCAAAGGTCTGCCCGGTCTCGGAGGTTTCAATACAGGTGGCTTTACCAAGTACTCTCTGATTCTGTCGAAGGCTGTCTGACACTGTTCATTCCATCTCACTGGCTGATCTTTTCTCAACAGTTTGAAGATAGGCTCACATACCGATGTCAACTTGGCAATGAACCGACTGATGTACTGAATCTTCCCCAATAATGCTCTGACTTCCTTTTCTGTCTTCGGTGTAGGCATTTCTGTGATTGCCTTGATCTTTTCGGAGTCTACCTCTATTCCGCCCATTCCCACTGTATGACCAAGCAACTTCCCTGATGTCACCCCAAACACATATTTCTTGGGATTAAGCCGCAGGTTGTATCTGTCAACTCTCTGAAGGAACCTTTCCAGTGCTTCAATATGCCCAACCCTTGTCTCTGATTTCACCATCATGTCATCCACATACACCTCAATCTCTTTGTGCATCAAGTCGTGGAATAATGTAGTGGCCATCCGCTGATAGGTAGCCCCCGCATTCTTAAGTCCAAATGTCATAACCTTGTAACAATAAGTACCCCACTCAGTAACAAATGCAGTCTTATATTTGTCTTCCTCGGCCATGAGAACCTGATTGTAACCTGAAAACCCATCTGCAAATGAATACATAGCAGATAAAGCTGCACTATCAACTAGAACATCTATATGCGGCAGAGGAAAATCATCTTTCGGACAAGCCTTGTTGAGATCTCTGTAGTCCACACACATTCTGACCTTCCCGTCTTTCTTCGGCACCGGAACTATATTAGCCAACCATTCATGATACTTTACTACTTCCAGGAACCCCACATCTATATGTTTCTTACCCTCTTCTCTGACTTTCTCAGCCCATTCTGGTCTCATCCGTCGGAGTTTCTGTTTTACTGGCCTCATATTCGGATAAGTTGGTATTGTGTGTTGGGCAATGTTTCTGTCTACCCCAGGCATGTCCTCATAGGACCAAGCAAACACTTTGGCATATCTGACCAACACTGCTTCTAATTTTGTCCTCTCTTCAGAGGTAACTTCACTTGCAATCAGAATTTCCTTGGGGTTCTCAAATGTGCCCAAGTTAAATGCAGTAGTTCTGGCCGAACTAATATCAAATATGCTCGATTCGTGCAGAGTAAATGACTCAGGCAAGTAAGCAAAAGAATTGTCTTTATTATTGGATAATGCGGAAGTACATTCAAACAAATCAGGAAGGTAAATGTCTTCATCATCTATAGACACTTCTTCCTCTGCAATCAGGTCTTCCTCAGGCTTTTCATCCTCTCTCAGAGTCAGGCTCTCCAACTTCATCAATTCTTCTTCCCAATTCTCTGCTTCCACAGCTTCTTTAATCAGCGGTTCCTCACCCAACAAATCCTGGAAGATCTCAAATCCAGGTACCACAATCCCATTAACTTCCACAGGTTCAGGCTCCCCTTGATATCCTGAAGCTTTCACAAAACATTCCATCAGTTTCAGGCCCTTTTTCTTGACCTTTGGCTTTTCTTCATCAGATCTGTACCCCAAACCTTTCCGAGTGGTCTGTCCTCTGAAATCTGGCAATTTCGAACCTTTACCTGGCTCAAACTTCATTTTCTCCATGATCCTAGCCATCCTAGGATCCACCCATTCCTCGAAAGTAGCCGACACCTGAAACCTTGTGAAAGGTTGTATCTCCAAGGCAGCCACGGTATTATCTACCTCAGCCCGGATAGTAACAACTTCTCCCTCATACGGGAACTTGATCATCTGATGCAAAGTGGAAGGCACGCCCCCAAGTTTGTGAAACCAAGGCCTTCCCAACAATAAGGCAAAAGTGGCTGGGATGTCCAGCACTGTGAACTCAACCTCATCTTCAATTGGCCCTACCTTGACCATAGCCATAAAAGTACCCTCAACCCCCCTTTTACTGTCATCATAAGCCTTGATAGTCATGCTGGAGGGGTCCAAGTTTGTTGCTTTCATACCCAATCTTGCCAGAATTTTCAACGGGCACACATTGATGGACGAACCGTCATCCACCATTACACATGAAGTTCTCTTGCCCCTCACCTCGGCCCTGATAAATAAAGGCCTGTTATGATTTCTTCCTTCCGCCGGGAGTTCATCCTCAGAAAAAGATATCTGCAAAGCTTCTTTCTGAACAGACCCAACAAACATTGCAGGGTTGGCGTCTTCCGATACCACAATCTTGCTCAAGGCCTCAACCATAGCCTGCCTATGCTCCCGAGATGCACATAACATTCCCAGATACTCACTTGTGCTCTGTTCTCCTTATTCCTCCATTGCCTCAGCACTATATCCCCCTCAGTGTTTTCTCTTCTCTCAACCACTTCTCTACCATCTGTCAAAACTTCCTTACCCTTCTCCGCCACATCATTGTAAAAACGGCCACTGCGCGTCATTCCCCTTACTTCTTCATCGTCACTGCTAGAGAAATCAAGCCAAAAGTTTTTCCCCTGCTCAGTCTCGTCTTCACTAGCATTATCCCAGATTCCCAGGCAAAAGGCTTGAGAGTGAAAGGATTTTAGGACAAGGTCTTCTGGGAGGCCAGAATTGATCATATAGGCTGGTGGTGGTACGGCACAGTAATTGGGTAAGGGGTTTCTGTGTGTGTTAGGCTGTTCTATTTCTGGGTCAGGTATTTTCTTGGAGTCTATCAGGTCTTGGATTTCATGGCGGAGTCGGGCACAATTTTCAGTGTCATGGCCCTTTTGTTGGTGAAAGTGACAGTAAAGGCTTAGGTTATAATGTGATGGTAGGGGATTGGGTAATGGTTTGACTTCCAAGGGTTTTAAGAGCCCTTGCCTCTTCAGTTTCTCTAGCACCTTGGACAGGGGCCTTCCCAAGTTGGAAAACTGCCGGTTCCGGATAGCGGCAATCTCAGCAGGAACAGGCTTTGCTCCCGATGTTCCCCCAATGGGCCTCCTGTTCAGACCATAGAATTTTCTATTCTCGGCCTCTTCTTCCTCAATATCCATGACAATTTCCCTCAACTGTTGAAAGTCTGCAATCATGGAGGTCATCCTCCTCAACTTGCTGTAAATGGAGGGCTTGGTGCCCTTGATAATCATCTTAATCTGATCCTTCTCCGAAGGCCTAGTCTGCATCTTCAATAATTGACCCCTCCACCGGTCCACATACTCCTTAAAACTCTCATCCGCTTTCTGCTTAACATTCTCCAGATCACGGAGTGACAGATCGATCTCTAAGTCAGTGACATACTGCTTCAGGAAAGCATCGGCCAACTCCCTCCAATCTTCCTTCACTTTCTTCTCCAAACTGTGGTACCATACCACGGGAGCTCCTTTAAGCGACATTCCAAACATTTTCTGCACTTGGCGCTGAGATAAGCCAACTGAACTCATGACTGATACAAACTGTCGGAGATGCACCCTCGGATCCCCATTTCCGTTAAACTTAGCCATATCTGGCATCTTGAACTGTGCCGGCAACTGTTCCTCGAAAGTCAATGTGTCATAATCCAGCAAATCTTCATTCTTACCCCTCATCTTGCGGGTAACCGACTCAACCTGATCCCGAAGTTTCTGTAACTCTGCCTGAGACCCAGATACTCTGCCCGCTGCATACTCTGCCATATCATCATCAAAAGCGGGGGTATCATCCCCCAATCTGTCCGGAGATTCCTCTTGCCAAACATCCCCAGAATTAACCCCAGTACGAGGCCCAGCTATACCAGCCATAGCAGTAGTCAAAGCTTGCAACTGTTCAGTGACCTTGGCGAGACCATTCTCTAACTGATCCATACGGGACACCTCATTATCGGATTCACTCATACTTGTTCTTTTAGTGAGTCTTGTCCCTTCTCTAACCCAAACGGTATCTATGTTGTCTTTTGAGACATAGACGGTGTTAACATGGTATATGTATGCATGAGGTGCACGAGATGCATGTAACATAGATATTAAATTAATTTAAAATTTTCAAACAAATCGGCCAGTTACCATTTTAGAATAATTCGGGCTAATTGTCATAAGAGTGAACCCATTCCAGTTTAAATGGCCCAACAAGTTCACATCTTATGACAAGGAGCCCAACTAAATCCAAATGTTAATGTTCCGAACACAAGCACAAAGTGGCCCATCAACACTTAGAAGCCTTTGGCCCAATCGTCATGAAATATGTTCTTGTCCCAGTTTAAATGGCCCAACAAGTTCATATCCCATGACAAATGGTCCAAATGGATCCAAACGACGATGTTCCCAAACACAAGCATAGAAGAAAGATGATGCAAACATAACGTAATAATTTCTTCATAATGGCCCATCAACATTTCAGAAGCTTTGGGCCTAATAGTCATAAGGTACGAACTCACCCCAGTTTAAATGGCCCAGCAAGTCCGCATTTCTGACAATAGTCCAACTGCATCCAAATTAGGATGGTCCACAAGCACGTACTCAAGGAAATAATTGTTACTTTAGCCAACCCGGTCTATGGGTGGGTTAGCAAGAGTATAGACAAAGGCTCTCACCGGCGAATGATGGCCCACAACTAGGTCTCCCCGCTCAAGGGTTCGAGCAACCAAGTGAGCGTATCCCTTTTTATACACTAAGGTACGTGCCAATGAGCTATGGTGTGTGACGGACTGTCAAATGGATTTCCCGTTGTAAATTCCCCAGAGGGAAGGTGGAGCGAGACTCACTTAAATACCCAAGCCTCTTAGGCTCTTATCGCTTGGTGTCAGGAATAAACAATGAGTCCTCCAAATTAGTCCATCACAAAAGGCTACGAGTAAATGGCTATCTAGGTGCCTTCACAGCTTTTCCTTCTAGAAAGGTAGTGAGTGAAGGAAGACACCAAACCATTACCTTGCCTTAAAATGCCTTTGATTAAACCCTCACTTTATCCACTATAGACACGGTCAATTAAAACATAAATCCAAACATTACAAGACAATATTTCGGGGCCAATTCTTTATCCCCAGTGGAGTCGCCAGACTGTGGGAACACAGAAACTGGGCGACGCAAGTTGTCCTAGGCTCGCGGCCTAGTTGGGAGTACGGAGTAGCCACGAGGGACTAAACCGGAGAGTAATGGAGTCGCCACCCGGTGTGAACCGGGAAAATGAGATTTAAGGCCGCACTCACCCCTCGCAAGGGAAGACCTCAAACCGTTGGGTTCGGAATGGTCCCTTACTTAGGTCACTTGTAATAAAAGGATTTATGTAATAATTTAATCGGGCTTAAATAACACTTATTTCCAAGAGTATCATGCTTCTAAATTCACATATACAAAATAAAACTCATATATACATTTCACATATATCTCACATCTAAGATTGCATGCTTGGAAAAATACCTCAAAGTAACAACGAACATACAACTTCATTCAACATATCACATTCACGAAAAACACATGCTTGAAAATACTTCAAAGTAACAACGAACATATAACTTCATTTAGCATATCATATTCACGAAAAACACCAGCATACATAATAACCGTACAAGCATACATGTGAGCACTTTTCCAAGTGATACGTGGAATTGTATCCCAAGTACAGACCGCATTACCGTCCATTCGGAATCGGCTACGGAATTTATGTATGGGTTTCCATCCGATATACCACAAGAAATAATACTCCAAAGTCATCATGGCATAGGTGTATGAATCGTAATGCGTCAAATCAAGACTAAGGCAAATGACACAACTAATGGAATAAACATGTTTTTCATTATGATGTGCACAAAGATAAGAATGACTATATGGGATTTCATAGAAAAATCACCTAAGAAAGAATTATACATGGCATGTGATGAATATGTCTCAGTTCAGTGTGTTCGCATTCGTGTAGCGTTCGTAAACGTGTTCGAACGGTAAACAGAAGGTTCGCGTTCGTATGGCGTTTGATAACGCGTTCGAACGGAACCAGACCTGATGCATGATAAGACTAAGAAAGTGCGTGTGCATTCATGTAGCGTTCGAGAACGCGTTCGAACGGTAAACAGAAGGTTCGCGTTCGTATAGCGTTATAACGCGTTCGAACGGAACCAGATCTGATGCATGATGAGACTAAGGAAGTGCGTGAGCGTTCGCGTAGCGTTCGAGAACGCGTTCGAACAGTAAACAGAAGATTCGCGTTCGTGTAGCGTTCGAGAACGCGTTCGAACGGAGCCAGACCTGATGCATGTAACACAAAGAATAAAGACAACAATGTCAAGCTCAGCATGTCCGATTGAACGTATCTTGCATTCAACCGGACACACATCAATCGGCGCGGCAAAGCATCGTGGTAGAGGACTTTAACCCCTCCCCGTAGGGGATCTTTCATTCCACTTACTAAGCCCATGCGCTCGATTGAATCATGCATACATAGAATTGAAAGCAATAATATCAAAGTAGTATGCCCGATTGAACGTGTCTTGCATTCAACCGAACACACATCAACCGGCGCGGCGAAGCATCGTTTTTTTTTTGGGAAAAAGATACAATTATATTCCAAAAAGTGTAGTTTGTACAATTGTACAAGGGGCATCCCCCAGGAAAGTGCAAACGCACAAACAATGAATCAAACAATGAAACAAAGATCCAGCCCCTAATACAAGGCTAAGGACAAAGCTATAACAAGTAAATCAATACAGGATATGCAATGATCAAAAACAAGCCCATCAACAGGGACACGGCCGAAATACGAGCCATCAACAGGGACACGGCCCAAATACGAGCCATCAACAGGGACAAGGCCCAAAAACCGCAATCCAATCGAGCTGGAAATCCCAAAACCGAATCAGGCCTTCCAAAGACAGCTGGCCCAATCAACCGCAAGATTGCCAACGCCCAGGAAGTCTGGGCAAGAATCCACGAGTAGAACCAAAACAGGGCAAAAACCAACTCACTCCCAACAGCAACAGCCCCTAAATTAAGTCCCACATCGCCTAGGAACCTCAGCATCTTCCCACCAAAACGGAGCAACAAGCACAGAGCCAAAACCTCCAAAACTCCTCAGTCCCACATCGCCCATTGCGGCGAAGCATCGTGGTAAAGGGCTTTAACCCTTCCTCATAGGGGATCTTTCGTTCCACTTACTAAGCCCATGCGCTCGATTGAATCATGCATACAAAGAATTGAAAGCAATAATATCAAACTAGTATGCCCGATTGAACGTATCTTGCATTCAACCAAACACACATCAACCGGCGCGGCAAAGCATCATGGTAAAGGATTTTAACCCCTCCAATTAGGGGACCTTTCATCGCACTTACTAAGCCCATGCACTCGATTGTATCATACATAAATAAGCAACATGCAGAATTCAAGTAACGAAAAAATATAGATAAATCAATCCAACATGAAACAAAAGAAGGTGCCGTTTACTCGAGTGGTACGTGGAGTTGTATCCCAAGTACAGACCGCACTACCGTCCATTCAGATTCGGCTACGGAATTTACGTCTGGGTTTCCATCCTATATACCACAAGAGATGACACTCTTCCATTCATCCAATACCCACAACACACATCATACACAAACAATATTCAACAAAGAATTAAAGTACAGTCAAAATAAATAACAAGAATCAAATGAAGATGAGTGTGGGAAGTACCCTCAGGTCTAACCTTTTAAGCCGTCTCTCGGACTCGCGTTTCACGCAGATCGAAAGGGGGAAAGCTCCGCAACTTTTCTGGTTCACTGGTTTGCCTTTTCCTTCGCTGTTCGGCCACTCGAGATACTGTTTCGACTCCGTTTTGCTGCTGTTTCCTTGTGGTTTCGCTGCCGTTTCCTCTGTATTTATGCTTACTGTTTTAGTGGACTATTTCGAGTATTTTTCGTGGTTCTTTTAGTGTGGTTTTGTGTGGTTATTTCAAGGATTATAAGTGTAGTTTAGGTTGCTGTTTTAAGGGATTTTTGGGCTGCTATGTTTGGTGTGTTTTTTCGGTGATGTGTGGGTAAGGATGAAGGGAATGATTTGCTATTTTTCTTGTGATTGGCGTGTGATGTCTTAAGGTTTCTTGTTGTGACTTGCGTGTGAGTAGTGTATGAGCTAGAGAGATTCGAGAGGAGGGGTGGCTAGGTTAGGGGTTGTTTATATAGAGAAGGCTAGGGCTTCACCTTGTCTCACAAGGAAGGGATTTTGGCATTAAAGAGAGATATGATTGGTGTGTTGAGCAAGGAAAGTCAAAGATTGAGGGGGGACAAATCTTGGCTAGAATAGGAAGTCAATATCTTTAATTTGTTATGATTGATTTTAATTAGGCATGACATCTTTTTAATTTAGTATGTGATTTGTTTAGTTAGGAAGTTATATATTTGATTTATCTTATTAGGTATGATTATATTTTATGTTTTATTTAATTGGTAAATGGTTTAAATATTTTATTTAATATTTAATGTTTAATTTAATTAAATGGGATGTGTTTTATGGGCTTTGGGGGGCTAATTGGGCTGGGGTGCGAGGCTAGCAGCAAAACCAGAAATACTGACTCTGTTCGAACGCCAATTCGAACGCGGCACGAACGTCCGCAATCTGCCTGACGTTCGAACGAAGTAACGAACGCAGCACTAACGAAGATAGTGAACTTGTGAAATGAACTAGATGACGTACTTATTCTGAACTTCCCCTTCCGACCTCCGTTTCCCGCAATATCCTTGGCTAAAAAGGTATTGCCTCCAACTGAGACTCATCATCGGGTTTCACATGCGAAAATGCAATGCCTACAGATAGCAGTCACTAGGGTGTTTGGGTCCAACTAATTGAGTACAGAGTTACAGTTCAGTCAGAGTCATGGCAGAGTTGCATGCAAATACCAGTATTGTATAAGTCATTGTAATAAACCAAAAGTGTGCAGTACAAAGTCGTAAAGAGAAGTACATTTGGGTCGTTGTTATAAGTATTAAATTACATTACATGTTGTTGAATTGGGCTATGGTCCCATGTATGAGTTTACATTCGGGATAGAGCTGTAGGATGGATTATAATCAGAAAAATAAAGGCTCAGTAGGATAAATCAGTCTATTCCCTGTCGGTAGCATCTCCTAGAGCAGAATGTTACAAAGATGGTATCAGAGCATAGTTTAGGGAGTCAGTGAATGCAATGGGCAGAGTGCTAGGGTCTTGTATATATAGTATGCCCATGATACTAGTATGCGAAGCGTTATCTCTCTGATATCCGATCCTCGAGTACGTCCTCAAAGTTCTATAGATAGGTTAGTAAGATATCCTAAACCATTTGAATATCCTCATTTATTAAGTAACTATATTCTTTGAAAATCCTTCTGCAGTTTCCCTGGTTCATTTTCGAAATGTCCAAGGTAATTTATGAAGATAGACAGTAAATTCTTAGGATATTCACTCAAGAAAGTAGGAAGAGAAAGAGGAAGCTAGAAAGAAAAGTAAAGAATGATAAATAGATGTTTAAGTGACCAGAGACGGTAAGTGGGAGAAATACTGAAATATATAATAAAGAGAACACTAGAACTCATAGCAGTAAAAGGAATATGATAAGTCTGAGTAAGAATAAGAATGCCAAATAGACCTATGTAAGGTTTCCTCTATTTCGCAAGATTCATTTCTTCCTCAGGAAGTTCCTTCAAACAAATCAATAGTCTTTGAATACCCTGTATAAATGGCAAGCCCTCCGAATAGCAAAGGATAGTCAGAAGCATAAGAGAGGTAAGAGATTGGAATTTGACATGGGAGTCTCAATAGACTAGAGACGTCAAGAAGGGATATAGAGGTTCTAGATCACTGAACCTAGGCCCATAAGCAAACAAATGAAGGTCGTAAAAAAAATGATTAGTAGCCTCAGCCAAGAAACCCGACAGAGATACAACCCTAAGTTTCCCAAATTCTCTATGATACTGATCAAGGAAATTGTCTTGACAGAGCCAATCTCATACCTATCTTACATGAGTGATAGGCTCTACCAGGACACATGGTATCAGAACAAGGACATCAATATACGTTGAGACGTGAAACTCCTACCTCATCTTCTACTGGCATATATAAAGATAACCGTAAAGAAGTCCAACAATGGTATATACTAAGCAAGAAACAGAAAATGCTGAAAGATTAGATCACTCAGAAAAGGTCCTAGGAAATTTCTGAAGTTAGAAAGAAGAGAACCTAGTATAGTTCAAGAATTTAGGCAAGCCAGCATGAGAATTGAGATATTAGGAGAAATCCATAGATTAGACCAATGCCAGTAGAAGTCCGTGTAAGTTCAAAAAGGACAGACCTGGAAGAATGGAGGTATTCGGAAGTTAACATGAGTACCAGTACAAATAATAAGAATTAAAAAGGCATAACTGCAACGTATAGCAAGAGCAAAAATATTGGAGTCTAGAAAGTAGCCCATAAGAAAGAACCACTAAATAGCCTCGACAGTACGGCTTAGAGCCAAGAGATTGGATGTGGAAATAGTAAAGAAGGATGCGGAAAGTGACAAGGAAGTTGAGTACATATAGTATTAGAGATGCAAGGGGAGGCCTCCGAATAGTTGATAAAAGTTATGGAACCCTTAAGACATTGAGTAGTTGGTGTAGATCCCAATAGAATGGACGATAGCTTTGATGTCTAGTAGACCGACTCTAGGAAATGTATAAACACATAATCAGACGGTCACTAAACCTATGCAAGTAATAGTAATATGTACTCTCAGGTCTATATGAAATGCATTTAGTCACCCCTCATCCTAGAGCCCAAAAAGGTTTTGGATAAGTAAATGAAAGCATTGGACAAAGTAGATAAATCATGTGACAGTCAAACCCAAAAACTCAACAAAACCTAGATAAGGATCAAAAGACAGTAATATCTTGTATGAGATAGGGTGATTGGGATTCGAGGAATGTTTAGTCAAAGTCTAGAAGAAGCGACATGCCCCATCATAAGATTGAAGGCATTCAAGCAAGTAAAGGCTCGAAGGAATAAAATATCAGAGTATCTGACGCATATAACGACCCTCAGAGGTAAAACCTATGACTCATACAGAACTTCCCATCGTGCTAAAAGAAGGAAAATTAGTGAGAAAGCAACACTCAAGTCAAAGGTTCAGTAGTGATGCCGTAATTTATGATAAAATATGGAACTCTCATGGAAGTGATGACTTAAGAGATTCAAGAAACTGAGATAAGAAGGAAAGTCAAGTAATAGAGTAAAACATAGTAAGGAAGAATAACAGAGGAAATACGGTAGGAGTTTGAGAAATCATGAACTTTATGGAAGTTCTCAGTGAAAGGTAGTATGACCAATGGCCCAAAATGATTAACGAGTAAAGTTGAAGAAGGTAATTCAGATAGATCCTAGCAGAAGTACCTTAGGGTGGGAGTCAACACTAGATATGTAAACAAGGGAGCCATAGACTTATAAATAAGCAGTATGTGCAACTACAGCACGGGTAGCTAGTGAGATCACCACAATTGGAAAGATTTCAGGACCAATCCCCACCCTCCCAGCCCTCATTATGCAATAGCAGCAAAGATGGACCTCAAAGATTGCCTCAAGATACTCTCTGAAACAAGTGAATGCATAGTGGAAGAAGACTGAAACATGAAACTTTCACACTTAGTATAAGAGCAGAATAGAAGAAGGTGATAGCTCTAAGTAAAAGATTTAGGAAAGAAGTTATCAAGATGAAGCAATAAAGAGATAAAATAGTAGTCAAGCAATGATGAGAATACAAAAGAACCAACGTTAGATATAACTGCAGATATGTAAAAGAAGATATTCTTCGGATAAAGAGACAGATACATAGACCACCGAAGTTCCAGGTATAGAATGGAGCAGAGAATGAGACGAAAAGAACACTAAGTAAAAAAAGGTTTGGAAGTGGAATTGTCGAGGTGCGATGACATGAGAGAGAATATTAAATAAGCAATGCCAGAAGTACATAACAACTAGGTTTCTCAGTATTGGAATGAAACCAAAGATCCATTACGCTTTAGCTCATGTAATCTATCTGAAGTACCCAGCCATAATTTAAGTTGACCAAACCACCACGGGTTTGGGATGGCCGTAGCCACGGGTATGGGTGGTTTGGTAAATATATAGTATAATATGGAATCTAGAAGATAAATTTACTACAAAGCTGCATTCAGTGCAGTGGGTGAGTTATCAAGGTATATTATACGTAAACGATCATCGGATGAAGATAAGATTTATGAGTTGTGTATATTTACATATATTGATTAACGACCCTTGACAGCGCAAGACTATAGAAACAGCAAAATAGGGATATCATAGGATGCAAACAGGAATATAGAACAAGTCGTGTGAAAGACAGCTAACCAGATTCAGAATAGTAACGAATTTTTAGGTAGGAGAAAAGTATGAACATTAGTCAAAAAAATATTAAGATCAGGTCGAGCAAGTGGAGCCAAAGAAGTATCGAGTATAAGCATCATTAATAATGACAATGATCATTTCTGTAAATTTATTTATCCCAGAATGAGAACATATGGAGCCCAACTATAGAGACACCAGTATTTCTGGAGAGAGTCAAATATATTGGCTAAAAAGAACTCGATTAAGTCAAATAAGATATTGAGGATAGCTAGAGGTTTAGAAATGAGATTTCTTTGATACATATGGAGGCCTTATTTTGATATGTATAGAATAGTTGTTTTCGTATTAGAAGAAGTTATCTTGAGTTGAAACCTTATGAGCCTTTGAGACTAGAGAATTCAGAGAAGTTATATAGTAGCAGTATTAGGCCCTTGTACGGCCCGAGGGTTATTAGCGAACCTAAGATATGTGTTTGAGACATTTGAGATTAAGAATTCGGTATAGCACCGTAGTTTTGCTCGAAGTTAGTAGGAGTGTGATAAACCCTCACAGTTATTGGTAAATAGTCATAAACTCTGGAATAATTTATCCAAGCATGAAAAGTGGTACGATTCGTGAAGTAGATATTAAGAAAAATAAAGAGTAACATATGCCTACTATCCATATGATACATGATCAGTCGGGCAGAGATCTTCGTTATTAAGTTGAATATAATCCCAAATGATGGACAATAGTTATAACAGAGTAAGGATTCATACCGAAAAATTAGTGTACATCCCTAATTATAACTTCCAAGTCATGGTATTCAAGGTTCATAATGATAATCATAATTATTTTGTGGTGTAATGACAGTACATGGAAGATCGTCAGGAAGTGGTATGATATAATGGATGAGATAAAGGTTATGATTAGATATTCAGTTGGAAGTTGGTGGTTTAGAAATAGTCGTGAATCCTATTACGTGTGGTAAGATACTTAATATCATGAATTTCAAGCCTAATCAGATCCCAAATTCCGACTTTAAAGAGGATTTGAGGACGAATCCTATTTAGTGGGAGAATTTGTAATACCCCAGAAATCATGATGACTACTAAGTTATGGATGATATGATACATGATATAAATCATATTCAAACATGTATGTGTTTGAGGAATTACGTTTCGGACATTTGGTAAATCCCTTGCAGATCCGATATGGAAATCATTTCCGGTACCACTACGAATAGCCCTTAGTATTTAGGATGTAACTTTTTCATACGATCTCTGATTTTTATGAAATTTATACAGTCAGAAATCTAAGACTGAGACCTACAACTTCCAAGTTATATATTTTTCCAAATTAAAATCATAAATAGGTCAAACATCTAGATTTATACGGCTATTACAATAATTTCGGGAATACCCTATAAATTAGGTGAGGTGGCAAATTTTGAACCACTCAATTGCAAACAAAAATCAGCCCTTTTATCTATAAATAGAGAACTATTCACTTCTCTCTTTCTCAAGACAAAAATATGGGTGACCTCAAGGGAAACTCCTCCAAACTTCTTCCTCTCAAGCAAGTTTTAATGGAATGATGATGTGTTTTCAAAGCCCTTTTGAGTTAAGTAAGCCTCTTCTTCTTTTTCTTCTTCATTCTTCTAATTTTGACAAATAAACATCCATTTTGCATTCCTATTTTTGCACTTAGGGACCCTACGAATTGGGGATCTGTTGTTTGAAAGTATTGAGTACAAATTAGGCATTAAGACATGTGTAGGATGTTGTTTGGAGTAGTTTATGCCTAAGTTTGGTTAAATAATTCCAAGGTTGAAAAATGGGTATGGTGGCCAAGTTTATTAACATATTGGAGGGAAGTTGCTTTTGTTGATTTGATGATAAATTGTTAAAGTTCATGCATTAAAAGATGTTGTAGCATGATTTTAAATTGTTTGGAGTTGATAACTCAAAGGTGAAATGGTTAAAGTTTTTGACCAATTGTGTATGAATGTGTTGGAAAAATATATTTTGTAAATTAATGATATTTGCTAATGGCTTATTTTGAGTGTAATAAGAATTGCTTGTGTGAAAATTAAACAAAGTTAAGAGAGTGGTGAAATTGGTATGTTGGGCAGTAAATTTTAGTGAAGTCACATTCTGTACAAGTTATAATAAACTGTCTGTAACTTGAGTGTTTGATGCTCAAATGATGAACCATAAAATTGTGAGTAAAATAGAGATATAATAGAATAAAATATCCAAAATCATAATTTTTGGACTTAGCATGAAGCCTAACCGAATTTTTGAAGTTGGGTGACCTGCTGCGAACACACCCAGTTTTTTTTCTGATCACCCTTGAAATTCGGCTTAGAACCTAAGTTTCCAATATCGAAACTAAGATCCATAATAAGTGAACTAGACACATGAAAGTCCATTCTATTAAAATTTTAGTTTTAGATTCCATCCCAATTAGTTGCAGTGAATTTTCGAAGCTAACCGTTGAGCAAATGATTTTAACGATTGGGTAGAATTTGAAATTTTGCTGTCACACTTGCGTAACTCGAAACCTAAGCCGTAAAATTCATAGGCACCATAAATATCTCATATATTCATAAATATTAAGAGTCCATACATTGCATATTCTTTTATGCCATATGAAAATATTTCGATTTATAGAAACGAACAGTTGTTTTGGCTTTTGATCGACGTCAGGATACTCATCGATCCTCCACACCGTGTACCGCTCTCGATTTTCCATAGCACAGTGAGTGGATGCTTTGTTTTATATTTTCTTGACTTATGCTTTAAAATTATTTTTATGTTTTGAGGTTTTAAATTGATGAAGAATATGCATGATTATTATATGTTTCCATCTTCAGCGTTTGTTTACTATTTTTATGATTTATGAACTATTTATATGTTTCCGCTGAGATGATCGATTGATGATGTGTTTCCGCCTCGATGCTTGTTGCCTGTTTTATGTTTTTATGACTCATCATATATTTCTGTCGGGGTTTTTTTTAGGGACTCGTCCATCTGAAATGGTATGACCCGTTACCTTATCGATAGGAGATTGTTCGTTCCTGACTCAGTCTATGCGCGCGACTTGGGCGTTGAGCGCTTGATATATTTTTGACGATGCATGAATGAAAAATGGTTTACGGATATGTTTTGGATTTTTCTTATGGTTTTGTTATTTTTAGTATCCACTCACCAGGTCGTTCAAATGATCTGACCCCCACACTCCAAGATACTTTGATTTGCAGGTTTACCCGAATGATAAGTTCGAGAGGATGTATACTGATGGCAGTCACTAGGGTCTTTGGGTCCAACTAATTGAGTACAGAGTTACAGTCTAATCAGAGTCATAGCTGAGTTGCATGCACACAATAGTATTGTATAAGTCATTGTAATAAACCAAAAATCTCCAGTACAAAGTCGTAAAGAGAAGTATATTTGGGTTGCTGTTATAAGTATTAAATTACATTACATGTTGTTGAATTGGGCTATGGTCCCATGTATGAGTTCACATTTGGGATAGAGCGTAGGATGGATTATAGGTAGAAAAATAGAGGCTCAGGGGGACAGATAAGTCTATTCCCTGCCGATAGCATCTCATGGAGCGGGATGATACATAAGCTCTATAACTTCACTTGATTTTTTCATTAAGCGCTTATGTCTTTACATCTATTTAGTTAGACATATTTTTATAATGCTAATGAATGCGCGTCGAAGTCTTAGCGTTGTATCCTTCATCTAGTGCAATGGCATTTACAATCTCCATTTTTTTTATGATAGTAACCTTTAAAACTTGTGAGTTTTGAGAATTTCAAATTTGTTGACGATTATAACTCCCCCTCAATATTTCTTCCCCTTAACCTGTTATTGTCTTTCAATATTGCTCTATAAACACTTAGACAAACACATTAGTACAAATTTGCTCACTCTCATATTAGAGTCGGGGTTGCACAAATTTAACAAGTTTTATCTCATTCTTATGATTTCTCACCCTTTACCATTAGCAAAAAGAGTGGAGAATCAAAGATTAAGCATTAAGAGATATAAACCAACATGTTCATAAAACATAATAATAAAGTTCATAAGCATGCACAACTACCATCTTCTCCCTTTTTGCCATAGATATAATATTTATGCATAAATTATCAAAATCATTCAAGTTATACTAATATCTATGCATTTCAATTTCAACCAGGAATGACCAATGACAAGATATATAAAAAGAGTATTCAAAATGATCCTATATGTCAATATCAATGAATATATTTTCAAGATCAATATCCATTCTGCCAAATACATTCAAAAAATAGCAATACTCATGCATTTCATATCATTGTGCAAATTATCCAAAAGGATCACAAATGTCATTTATGTGTAGTAAATATAATGTGATACCAATTGTGATTATAAATACAATCAAATCAATTAATGTAAGCAAATATTATAATTATGCCTCAATTTTCAATTTTTGAGCATTTGAAATGATTCACACAAATTATCAATTAACTCAATGAGTTTCATTAATGTTCAAAATCAAATAATTAAGATCAAATAAGACAAATCATGAATAAGTTTACAAAATTTAGCTCAAAATGCCCAATCAATAGCATGCTTCACAATTATGTCCAATCCATGTCAAAAATTTAAGCATATTCAAGTAAGGTGGAGGAAACGGTACCAATGTTTCCGTAAGCACGAATTATACCTTTACTGTTGTCATCAAGTGAAAAATCCATCATCCATGAAACTTGGTTGCTTTTGACGTTGCAATGATATTCTTTTTATTGAGCTTTTTCCTCATTTTGTGTGGAGTCTTTGGGATAATTTGTGTATCTCATTAATTACTTTTCCTAAAGCTTCACTTACAAAATCATTCAAACAAATTTTGGTACCCAAACTTTCTTGGGTCTAAAGAGGTTAATCTTGGTTTCTTTGGGAACCCATGCATTCATATTTTCATTTTTATATATGCAATCATATATCTTATATCGTTTTCTATTGCATGCATGACATGTGATATTTGTATCACTAATAACATGTGTATAAGAGGTGAATACCTTTAAAAAATGATTTTTCAAAGAAGTTCCTTTGTTGTAAGGTGTATATCCCAAACCGTTTTTATTGAAAGGACATCTTTGGGAGCTAAGTAACATTTTAAAATTTTTCTCTCCCAAAGTGAATTTTGTTACAATTGAGTGCAAATAAAAAACCTTTTTATTTAATGAAATATTTTATCCTTCAAGGTGTTGCACTCACAAGTATTAGATGAGCTAGATGACATGATAGATATGTTATTTTCAAGTTTTAGTTTCTCATCTTTTAAGCATATAATTTATTTTTCATGCATTTCATTCTTTTTAACAATTAATGCATGATCATGTAATAAAGATGAATGCTCCTTTTTGAGTATTGCTTCTTTATTAATGATTCATTTAATTCAGACAATTCATTAAATGTATCAAGCAATTCATCATATTTGGAAGAATCATATACATTTTCTTCATCACTTTCATCTAGAAGGTCATCATTATCAATAGTCATAAAAGTAAGATCTCTTGTCCCCTCTTGAATTTCTTCCTCGGATGGGGTAGAGTCGTTATCGTTCCAAGTTGCTTTTATTGATTCCTTCTTGAATTTTCCCTTGAATCTCCTCAAAGCAAGTGATTTTATCCTTCTTGTCCAATTTTCCTCTTTCTTCTCATCCATTCGAAATTTTCTTTTAGCCTTCTTGGATTTGGGAAATTTCTTAAAGTTATTTGTTAATTGTGCCAAGTCTTCATCCTCTTCATCACTTGAGCTTGCATTATCCTCTTTTCTCACAAATGATTTAAGGGTTATTCTCTTTTTATTTTTTTTTCCTTCTTTCCTTAAATCTATCTTGATTTCCATCTCATATTCCAATAATTTACCTACCAATAAATCTAATTTCAAGGTGTTGTCATTATTCTTTGATAGAGGCAGTGTAAATTCTATACTTCTTAGAAAAGGACCTATGGATCTTCTTCACTCGATTACTTGTACTAATACGTTTTCCTAAAGCACTTAATTGATTTATAATCATGGTGAATCTTGAAATCATCTCTTCAATATTTTCATTTGCTTCCATCTTGAAGTTATTCAACTCGTAGATGAACCGATTGATCTTTGACTCTTTAACTTGACTAGTGCCATCATTGACAATCTCCAAAGGCTTCTATAATTCATAAGCATTTCTAAATTTCAGAAGTTTGTTGATTTGACTCCGATCAATTTCGCAAAGTAAATGATTGATAGCTTTTGTATTTTTGGAGGCTTCCATGTAGTTCTCATTGGTCCATTTTAATTGTAATTTTGGAAAATCCACGTTGTTGCTATCTTTCTTCATAGGAATTTTAGAACCTCTAGTGATCACTTTGAATGATTTCACATCAACAACAAGAATGTAGTTCAACATTCTCATCTTTCAATAATTGTAGTCGGTTCTGGTGTAGAACTCAGGTATATTTGTCAAAAATCCCTACGCAAAGTTCATTGACGTGTTGCTTAGTTTTCATATTATCTATTCTCGAATGGTCAAATCCTTTACGAGAAGTCCAAGCTCTGATACCAATTTAAATTTCCTACAAGCACACTTAAACAACAACAACTATACCCAAGAGGAGGTGAATTGGGTATGTGAAAAAATAATACGGAATTACAATCCTTTTCAATTTTGAGCCACTTAGTCAGTAACTTCACCAATTAAGCTTAATGTATAATTTTCTCAATCAATATACTCAACAATATATTTCCAAAAGCAAGTTACTAAAAAATATGTGGATAAAAATAAACTTGCAATAAATAAAAGAGCTAAAGGATAGAGAAATTCGACATCGTAATTTATAGTGGTTTGGCGAACAATGCCTATGTCCACTCCTCCAAGCCATGCTTGAAACTTTCCACTATGAAAAAGTTATTCCACACTTTACACCATGCGTTTTCCGTGGTTCACTCACAAATCAAAAGTTTTGTTCTTAGGTTCACTCCAGACCTTCACACAAAACCACCCATTTGAGTATCCCCACTCAACAAAGGATTCACAACCACAAATATTTAAGATATAAAAAGATTTACAACTCAAGTTGGGTACTGTAACACCCCGTCAAGGGCAGGATGCTACCAGTAGAATATAAGATTAATCCATCTCCATAAGCCTCCAAATTTCCAGAAAATCGGGCATGATGTATCCTAAAATTGGACAATCTAGAACAAAGTCCAACATCAAAATGAATCTGAAATAAACATCATATATCAAAAGGACCTCAGGTCCACACAACACATCAAAACCGTCATCTAAGGGCTCTGTGCCCACACCATCTATCAACACTCAAGGGCTTCATGCCCACAACATCATAAGTAATCAAATCATTTACTTTAAATACAAACAGTTTGCTCTGCACGACAACAAAATGATAACCAAATCTCCTAAACTTCTAAAATTTCTTTTAGGACACTTGGGAGGGTGACTGCCGCTTGGGTGATCCGCGTCTCGAGCATGACTTCCAAAGTTGCAATGGTTGACCCATCTGGTAGCCAACCTGTAAAACTAGCAAATTGGTTTGGTGTGAGTTATAAAAACTCAATAAGTAACCTGCTAGCACTACAAACAGAACATACAAGTCAATCACATTAGAAGTTTTTCAAAATTATCAAGATATTACGAGTTTTAGAATTATGAGCTTTCTATTATCCCTTATACTTTACCCATCTTAAATTTTCATATTTACATATTTACATGTTGTCATTATAATGGCCAGTCATTCAAAGTACACAGAGCATGGATTCAAAATCACAAGGTACGTCACATAACATCAGAACTATTTCATTGATGAAACATGAGGTCACATATTAATAATTATCAAGTAAATATCTTTGAAATATCATCAAATCGATAAATCCAACAAACTTTCTTCTATTCGGTTACAACTAACTCTAAATACCAAAACTCCTTTCTTCAATACCAAAGCAATCTTTCTTTAACATTATTTAACCACGATAAAATTTCAATAGCTTAACACTCGGAGTTCATATACATTCACACATACCGTAACAGACTTCTCTTATATACATACAAATACAATTTTAGAATTTTCACACATATATGTACATATCAATACTACTTATCAAACACGCATAATATCCTCTGACATTCACATCGGTTTCAAATCATCCATTCATTTCGCATAAACATAAATGATCCATACATATCATGAGTTCTATCATACACATACATACACTTAGACATATTCACAATCATCATGCAAGCAACCATGAAGCACACATAACAATCGATACATCAAAGTTCACATCATCCAATAATACATACATACATCTAGCTTACACACATAATGCTCGTACGAGACTCATTACCTATTTTAGAATATGTATGAGATGAATTCTGTCCCAACGGATTTCTAACCAGCTCGACTATTATACAACGAGAACATCAATTAATCAAACATACATACATGCATACATATCACGGCACACCAAACTCATCACACGACTTCTCATACACAAGCACATCCATGACAAACACTCCATACATACATATGTTTCAAAAAATATGAATATACATCTTACTACGAATTCATATGTCATATCTTTAATAGTTCTCATATCTTTTATTTTATCGATCAAATATATTCATTTTCAGAATTTCTATCTAGAAATATTTGATATAGTATCTTTACCAAATAAATATATCTATTCAGGGAGAACTTAGTTTATATTCTTTCCTTATCATACTTAACTATTCCAATCAATATACAAATAAATCACATGTATAAGACAATAACAACTTATTCATATAGCGTACATATACATAAGCTAATGTCAATCAGAAATCATGACTTGTTCCATTTATTGATTCCGTATACCTAACATTTACATATCTTAATATCATATGCATATACGAATACATATTAATATACTTATACATTTATGTATTCATTCACATACACAATTTCATATCGTTATAGGTTAATACCTTTACTTACATTCATACATACACATAGACATTAAGCTTATCAAACATTTCACTTCAAAATACATCAATACATACATACAGACATTAAGATCATTGAACCTCTCACTTCATATCATAGGAATTATCCTCAAACATTTCACTTCATATCATAATAATAACGAAAGTTCATACCTGTGATGGCCGACTAACTCAACTATACCTGATCTCGAAGTCTTTTCTCAAATCCATCTTTAACTATTTTAAACCTTTCAATCATTTCTACATAGATATACATATATATATATATATATATATATCTAAAATAAGAAAAGAACGATTCGAGAACTCATTGCATAGGTTACTTACTTGGCTTCGCGAGCACTTCAGATCCTAGTCAATTCGAGATTTCGAGGCCATATACGGACTCCAAATGATCCCACGAATGCCCTAGAATCGAAGGAATTATGATTGGAGCTATTGTTCACTGTGGGTCACTATTGATCTGAATTTTCTTTCCTCGTTTCACATGCAACCGTACACGGAACGAAAAAATCATCACTGCCAACTTGTAGTACTATCTAAGAGCTTCGATTTGGCGGGTGGCTCGGGCCTTGAAATGAAGCGACAAGTCGGGATCAGAAAAATTCAACTCGTGCGTTTCTATCTCGCTCATCGCCATTTCCGGCGACTTGGGGTCACCTGCCGGCCACCACAAAGTGGAGGGGTGGCCGGCGCACCCCTCTGGGAGGTCGCGCCGGCCAGTAATGGCCAGCAGGCCACCTGAGCGACCAATGTCAGCTGCAACGTGATTTGGGGGTTATGGTTCACGTGGGAATATTTTGAGGATTATAACTGAAAGTTTGTAATTATCCTAAAGTTCTGACCCTATGCGGAATTTATCATAATTAACTAAGACAAATCCTAATTAATTTGTCTATGGATTAATCAAATTAACAACTAACCAACCAATCTTAAGTCTACGCAATTACAGATCAAACCAGAATGTAAAAGCTATTAATAATAATACTTAAAATAAATATCAACCACACAAAATCAACATAAGTATTTTGGTGATGAAGTGGAAAACTCGTGCGAGTAAAAAACCACTCCGAGTTTCTCAAATACCAATCAAAAATCCAATATATGAGAAAAACTTACAGTTATGGTAAAAGACCTATGGCGGCAACTCCACCGACTCTAGTATCTTGGGTTTGGGTGCCCCAAGCAAAGCGGTCCAACCCCTCTAGACTGCAAGAAATTAAATAATTCCTCGAGCCCATACCCCACGGTTTCTTCAGAATCTCTGAAGTCTCTGAGCGAATCAACTATGCAAGCACGCGGGAACTCCGACTACCAATCTTCCTCCTTGAGAACTCTGAAGGTTTCAAAAATTATGTTTTTTATGTGTTGATGGTATAACAAAGATCAATCTCATCAAAAATAAAGAAGAGAATAAAAGCAAATAAGTCTTCAAGGTGAGAACAAGAAGATTGAAAACTAAGAATGTGTTTAGGCTCAAGATAATGTGTTTTCAACATTTGTGAAGGTGGCTCAATGTTTGTTTATATAGGTAAGGCAAAGAAAAAAGGTTTTCTAGTTTTTTGGCTTAAAAATATGTCTAAAGTATCCTAATTACGTACAGACATTTGAACACACTTCAAACTCAAAGTTTCTACCTCACAACGTTTGAACAAAACTACGAACGCCACACGAACGCGGGTCGCGGATTGGTTTTCAGTTGAAAATTAAAACGCTTGTAACTTTCCCGTCCTTTGGCCAAATCATGCGTTCTTTATATGTACGCGATCGTATTCAAGTCTAATTTCAAATACAACTGACTTCATATCAATTGAAACTCTAAATCTTCTAGAATATTCAAAAGAGTGAACATATCTTAGATAACTATATTAGATTTTGTCCAAATACTTGTCCAATTACTGCGAGATCTTCAAGACTCATTAAAACTCAATTGAAATTGTTTTTTTATGGACGTTGTCAATAAAAATGGAACTAACAATCTCCTCTTTTGGTATTCCATGATAAAACACTGCCTAATACAAAGACTATGGTAAAAGATCCAAAAAGAAAATAGTCAACTGCCAACCATCACGACAGTGACTTTTTACAAAAAGACTCGATCTAATAACTAACCAAGTATTCTCAAAATCAACGCCACCACAGCTATCAAATCTCCTTACCTTAAAAATCCACAAATAGCAACATATCGTGAAAAACACCGGGATTATAAAGAACAGATAAAACAAATAAATAAAACTCATGCATGTATACATAAATAGTAGATATCATACTCCCCTTTAATCTTAACCTTAATCTTAATCTCTTAAAAATAGAGATATCAAATCGATATATTATGACTCTCATATACAACTACTCTCTCATATACTACTCTCCCTTTTTTTGTCACGAAATGACAAATGCTGAAGGTACTAGGATAAACAACACATGCAAGAGTATATGCAAATATGAGTTACTCCCCCTCACTAAAAGCTCTACTAAGTTAGCACAAAATCATACGGGAAGTAAACACTCATAAATATGCAAAGAGAATATGTATTCAGAAACCTGAAGCATACACAGGCACACAATGAGGTAAAAACAAAAATCAACAAAATTGATTGAAACAACACTTCAAGCAAGTACAATGATACCCAGTCAGTATTCAGCTGTTATGACATGAAATAATATGCATCACTTTAGATTTTTCTAAATACTACACATATGTATTTGACATAAACACCAAAGCATAACAAACAGTTGCGTGAAAAATAAGTGCACAACGAATCAAGGCTTAAGACCTTATTTTATGAGCGGGACACAGCCAAAGAATTCCCATCTCTTAACACACCATGTCCACAAAATAGATGTTCAAACCCAGTACCACTAGGACCTGAAAATTAGCAACATTAGTTGCATGCTATGTTATTCTCCCCCTAAAAATCATGAGCTCATAAATAAAAAAATCTTTCGAGTGAGGGGTTTTTGCCTTTATCCTTGAATTTTAGTCCATTAGCTCCTTTGTTTGGGACTCATGTAAATTTTTTTCTTACAAGGGGATAGAACAAAGTCATCTAGTCAAATATCACACTATTTAGTGAGTTAAGTATGATAAAGATTAGATTGTTGTCCACAAACTCATACATGCGACCAAGCCTTGACAATATATAAAAACCTGTATGTGAAGTGCAAGCACAAAATATACTTAGGGTTTGTATCACACACACTCGTGCATATAGAGCATCAATAAAAATAAAAATATAATACACATGCATAAGCATATATCCTACATACCAGGATCACATGCAACAAGATTTTCATGCTCTAACAAGCCAGCAAAAGTATTTTTAATCTTTTTCAATTTATATATTTTTTTGATTTTTCAATTTTTTAACAAACAAGAAAAACTGTAAAGACACAAAACGGCTTGTCAATATCCAATGGTACGTGGAGTTGTATCCCGAGTATAGATCATACTACCGTCTATTTGAAGTCGGCTATGAAATTTATATTCGGGTTTCCATCTCATATATCCATGACTATATAACAAAAAATGTACACGCACACACTCATATTGTAGTAAAAAAAATAAACGTGCAAAAATGTAAAACACACACACGCACATGCAATGAGAAAATAAAATACAACTTCTAACAAGAGTTACACCGAAGTGCATTCACATCATGCCTCTTATGATCAAGGCACTCAAAAGTAGATGGGAAGTCATTATGCTTCCTCACCCAAACTTTCTTAGGAATCTCTTCCACTTGAGATTTCCTAGTCAACACATCAAGTTTCTCATTAATAATTTACGTTTGTTTAGCTAGTGCAGAAACTCTGAGACACTAGATTTAAGGAATCAAATCTAGATGACACACTCTTAGGCCTTTTCTTATATTTGTGCAGCATAAAACACTTAGGCCTAATGTGTCATGCCTTGCCACAATGATGGCATACAGACACAAACCTCGGATGAGAGCGAGGTTTACCCACCACACATCTAGATCGAGGTTGGGTCAGAGGACGAGGAACATCATGAGGAATCACGTTATTGCACTCAACAGGCTTCTTGCCTAAGTCATGTTTAGGAGAGACATGCACATCTCTAGATGATGACGCCTTATCGCAATTAGGGTCAATATTAATCCCTAACATGTGGTCTAGTTTTTTTATTCCCACTAGAAAATACAGACAATTGGTTCTAGCATCTTCAAGTTCAGTTTCTAAAATTTTGACTCTATCAACTAGACCTATATTCCTCTCCTCGAGGTCATCAGCCATCACAAGGTTGTGCTCAAACTTAGCTTGAACTTCATTCTTTTCTAGCCTTACTTCTTTCAGCCTCTTATTGACCTCTATATTCGTCTTCTTGATAGTTAGACTCTTATTAAACAGTTCAGTGTAGGCTACCTGAAGATTATCTCCATCTACAGACTCTTCGAGAGAGACTTCTGAAACAATATCATTAACATCATTCTCACTCTCATCAGTCACACTAGCAACAAAAGAAATATAGTTGCTCTTATTCTTAGGAGACTCATCAGAAGTGTAGCCACCTTCTGAATCACTAAGTGAGACTGCCATGTATTTCTTACCCTTAGATTTTAGGTAAGTGGGACACTCAGATCTAATGTGCCCAAACCCTTCACTCTCATGGCATTGAATACCACGGTGTTTGCTACCCATATCCTATTTAGACTCTCTCCTAATATGCATACTCTCTCTAAGCATATCTTCCATATCTCTATTACTCCTACTGCCATTCTTCTTTAGCTTAAGAAATTTCTTAAACGTCTTTGCAAACATGGCCAAATCATGATCTGAGGGTATCATCATCATCGCTAGACGGATCATAAGTAATTTTCTTTATGGTCTTCATCGCTATGGTTTAATTCTTTTTATAGCTAGGAAGGTTCTTCTCATAAACTTGTAGCTTTCCTACAAGGTTGTCTAATTTAAGCTGATCGAGGTTATTGATTTTCTTGATGGCGGTAATCTTCAATAGGAACTTATCGGGTAGGGATCTAAGGATTTTCCTTACTATCTTATTAGTAGGAATAGTCTCGCCTAGGTTAAAACTTGAGTTAACAACATCGTTTATCTCAGCGTAGAACTCATCAAATGTCTCATCATCTTTCATATGGGCGGACTCAAATCTAGTAGCAAGTTATTGGAGTCTACTGTGTGCCCTCATGCACAGTCTGCAGGATGTCCCAAGCATCATTGGTTATTTCACACATGGAAATTCTCCTAAATTCTGCCGAGAAAATAGCACCATGAATGGCATTAATTGCCTTGTTGTTCTTATTGCTAACGTCAAAATCATCATTGGTCCAGGTTCAGTTTGTCTTTAGGGGAAGAGACCCCATCAACTATAACAACGGGAGGTTTCCACTCGTACTCTACTGTCATCATGACCCTCTAATCTAAGGACTTAATGAACGCTCTCATGTGAACCTTCCAATGTAAATATTCAGTCTCATCAAAGAATGGGGACAATTTAAGGGTTGACTATATTACATAGCTAAACGAGTCAAGGATCACGGTCAGGCTCTGACAGTTGAAAGTTAGTAATTATCCTAAGGTTCTGACCCTATACGAAATTTATCACAATTAACTAAGATAAGTCCTAATTAATGTGTCTATGGATTAATCAAATTAACAACCAACCTTAAGTCTACGCAATTACATATCAAACCAGAATGTTCAGGCTATAAATAATAATGCAGAAAATAAATATCAACCACAAAAAATCAACACAAATATTTTGCTGACGAAGTGGAAAACTCGTGCGAGTAAAAAACCACTCTAGGTATCCCGGCTACCAGTCCAAAATCCACTATATAAGAAAAACTTACAGTGACAGTAAAAGACCTATGGCGACAACTCCACTGACTGTAGTACCTCTAGACTGTAAGAACAAGAATAACTCCTCGAGCCCATACCCCATGGTTTCCTCAGAACCTCTGAAGTCTCTGAGTGGATCAACTCTACAAGCATGTCGAAACTCCGACTATCAATCTTCCTCCTAGAGAACTCTAAAGGTTTAGGAAATTGGGTTTTGATGTGTTGATGGTTTAACAAAGATCAATCTCACTACAAAAAAAGAAGACAATAAAAGCAAATAAGTCTTGAAGGTGAGAACAAGAAGATTGAAAACTAAGAATGTGTTTAGGCTTAAGATAATATGTTTTCAACACTTGTGAAGGTGGCTCAATGTTTGTTTATATAGGTAGGGCAAAGGAAAAGGGTTTCCTAGTGTTATTTTAGCTTAAAACGTGTCTAAAGTATCCTACTTACGCATGAGAATTCGAACGCGCTTCAAAACATTCAAACGAAAATACGAACGCCACACGAACGCGGGTCACGAACTGGTTTTCAGTTGAAACTTAAAAATGCTTGTAACTTTCCCGTCTCTTAGCCAAATCATACGTTCTTTATATGTACGCGATCGTCTTGAGTCTACTTTCTCATGCAACTGGCCTCATGTTAATTAGAGCTCTAAATATTCTTAAATATTCCAAAGAGTGAACATCACTCGGATAACTCCATTAGATTTTGTCTAAATACTTGTCCATTTGCTCTGAGATCTTCAAGACTCATTACAACTCAATTTAACTTATTTTGTTACGAACGTTACCAATAAAAATAGAACTAACAATAACATTTTCTCAATTAACAGGAACATTGAGGTATATATAGGAATGTTTTGGAAAATCACACTTTGAACCCGAAAATTGTAATTAGGTCACTATAATCTAGCTTTCTGAAAAAATCATATTTTGGAAGCCCTTCTAATGTAAATTTCGAAAAATATTCAACATAAAAATTGTTCGACTCGGAAAAAAAAAGTCTGATGGTTCAAGAATTGACTCAATCGGAATTCGTTTACTATATTTATAGCCGAAATATGAAACTTTTATGCGTATAACGATATAAATATAAATCGCGTAACCAGTTCTAGAAACCATGCATTTTTCAACGTGATGAAACTTCACTTAAAAATATTCCAACCTATTTTCCAACACATAAAGTCATATTTTCGAATATCATTCAGTTCCAAATTCTAAACTTCAATTTGGAAAGCTTCCAAAATCGATCTGAAAAATTCGAGATATTACAGGTATTTACAAAAGATAAAGAAGATTAAAAGTATGAGTTGCTAACCTCAAGTAATTTCATGCTCACTAAATGTGTATGAAGATGCAGTGTTTGTTGGACAATTATGACCCATAGCATCACTATTTGTAAAAGACATTGTGGTTTTTGTACAAATTAACTATGTGACAAAGGAAAATACTATTTTATCATTTTATAATTGGATTACTTGATATATATATATATATATATATATAAATGATAAAATTCCTTATGATTAGTTCTGGATTAATAATATATGAGACAGTATTGATCCATGAACGGTTTAATCATTAAATATCCATAGTCGTAGTATTATCGAGACTGGACATCGATAATGCGGAATAGACTAGTATTACACTTGTGCGCGTTATGGAAGCTTAACGACATAGTTCTCATATATTTAAGTATAGGATACTTATGCAAGTGTGATAAGAGGTTTTGTTAGCCGTTGGACCAGGAACAGCTTCGCTCTAGATAGACCCCTCAGAATCTCATTGGTAGTATGACTATGTGTCTATGGGAATCCGCATCAGGGTAGGTGTACGTGGTCTTAACCTGAGACTTACATCGCTAATACTTGCGACAATCAGTACGCTTTGATTTTGGTCGTCCGGGGCTTTAACAGGTTCTGTGTATGCCTCTTCTGGGTTTACTGAGAATCGTAGTGTATTGGGTGTGATGTCAAGATGGAAGTATCACTTTAGTCATATAGAGAAGATGATCACGCATGGATACAGAACTAGTACTCTAATATGTTGCAGCTATCGGGATAGTATGACTAGGTCATGATTATCCGATTAAATAGACTAGTTGCTAGTGATCCGATATATGCTTCGTACGGGGCAGACACAATTCCAGCCCTAGGCCTAGCATGTGACATCCGATACTGGATCATAATACGCAATACATAGTATATTATGTCTGATATAGATTATATATTCTTCGTTGAATATTTCTGGAGAATTTTGTAGGCACGGTGCTTTGCTATAAGCCAACCATGTCTTGTAAATCGGTGAGAACGTGGTACGTGGTACGCACGTGTCGGATAGTCCGACAATTGTATTTACTGCCAACATATCCATGGATCTCTTGGGTCGCTTCCCAAAGATTCACCGATGACATTTGACTTCAACAGGATTAATCTATGAGTAAATATAAGAGAGAGAAAATTAATCTGAGATTAATTGCTGCAAGAATTTATCTGGGATAAAATTCGAATAGAAGAGAGAACACGATTAATTTGGAATTAATCGATTAAATAATATATTGGATATATTAATTGAAATCGGATTTCAATGCGGAATTAAAATTAGATTTTAATTCGGGCGAATGAATAAATTTAGAATTAATTTGTAAGCGACTTTCGTAATAATTTTACTAGGCATTATTATTTGATTAAATTGGATTTATTTACGTCGCGACGGAAAAATCATTTAATCGGATTAAACGAATCCGGGCCCAAAGTGTGTTGCGTTACCCAATCAAATTTTGAATTTAAAGTGGGACTCACTTCACTTACATCACTATTCACTTTTTGGTGATGGAAGTGGTTGAGAGCATTAATTGTTTTTTTCCCTCCAACACACTTTGCCTTTTGTTTTTTGGAATAAGCATATACAATTTTTCTTGTTAACTTTTGGTATTAGGTTTTAGAAACAAAATATCAAAAAACACAAAAAGCTCTCTCCTTCTCTCTTATTGTCGTGAGCCTATGGTTCATTTCTCCATTGATTTTGTTTCAAAATCAAACAAAGCTAGCACTTAAAGAGTAAATCAAGGTGATAGGGAAACTCACCATTGGGTTTAAAGATTCAATAAAGCTTAGAGCTTCAATAAATACAAAGAAATTTTTTTTTGAATTTCATCCACTCATTGTATTTTTTCCGCAACTTATTTTTGATTATTCACACACAATATCATGACTTAAAGACCTTGGGCATGTCTAGGACACTAACAATGGTATCATGAGCCATATCTAAGCATGATTTATTTCTAGGGTTTATATACTTGATTTGGGGATTTTATGCTTTGAGCTTGCAAATGCCTAAATTGATTGTTTGGTTATGGTTATATGATGATAACTTGAAGTTAGGCATGATTGATTTTGTGAAAAATTGATTAGATTATTTTTCCCTAAAAATCCCACATTGGCCGAATCTACCATAATGCACACTCATGGTAATTTTTTGATTTTAGACTATTGGATGAGTTTGAAGCATGAAATAAATCTTGTATGTTGATTTAATTGGATTGAAATCAAATTGAGTATTATTTTATGCCCTATTGCCGTGGAGTGTGAAGCATGTAATAGATTGATTTTGCTTCAATTTGTGTTGGACATGAGTTGGATAATTAAGCATGATTAATTTGATTAATTAATGTTTTGGAAATATTGGATTAATAAATTAATTGTGTTAATTACACTTTAATAGAAAATAATGTGATATTTGGAATATTAAGTTAAAATAAATTAATCTTTAAATTGGATTGGGCTAATTTGCTGTATTTGGGCTTAATGGGCTTGGTTGGGCCAAGCATGGTTTTGCACAATTGGATTAGATCCAAATTGGGCCTAAAACCATTTCCATAAAGTCCAAATATGACTTTTGGGCCTTTTAAAATTTAATTGGGCCTAATGGGCCAAAATTAATTTTTTGCCAAAGAGTGATTCCTAATAGGGCATTGGCATCTTGTATTGGATCCATAATGGTCAAAGCTCATACCTTAAGAATTAATTGAAAGCCCATTGGACTTTAATTAAAATAGTATTTGATACTAATTGGGCCTTTGAGACCCAATTCGATTGGATTTGGAATCCAAGTCTAAAAGGCACTATTAAAAGTGTAATTATTTAATTTGGAATTAAATATTAATTAGTATTGGATACAATTTAAATTCAATTTAAAATTGTAGTTCTATATAATTCAAGAATACGTACTTTGAGTATTTATTCTTAAACGAGTTGGACTTGCGCAAATCAAATCGTTGTATGAACATTGGATGGTCATTAATTCAAAGATAATAAATTGGATTAGATTGATTGAATAAAATGCTTTGTGTGAATACTTGGATGTATTTGTATGAATAATGTATATTGGATGGATATTAGAAAGGTGAGGGCAATTTTGGAAATTATTGTAATAAATTTAGAATTTATTAAATTGGACCTGCGTGTCCAGCCTATTATCTCTTTATTCTTTGTATTTCTCTTCTCACCAATTCCCCTCAATGTAAATGAGGTTTCTTTAATGTATTATGTAATTGGGTAGAAGTATGAACAGTGCTAGCGGGAGAGAGGAAATGGAGAGATTTGTTCTTGGAACAAAGTTTGTTATATATCCATCCGCATATCGTTATTAATTTATTCGTGCCTTATTATGATTTTAGAATGCATGCTTAAGGGTGTATGATGAGACCTAATCAAAGATAATAAATTGGATGCTAATTTACGCGAAAAACCCTCATTCAAATATTAAGCGTTTTCCTTCCATTGAGTGGTTCATTCTCAAGATCCAAGATTGGCATTGGTTTGTTGGCCAAAGTCAAGATCAATGTCCATCGCGGATGTGTTTGAACCACGAAGGCTTTGTTATATATCGCATGTCTTGGGCAGTTGTGACTTGTTGGCCAAAGTCAAGGTCACTTCTTGTTCATCGACATGGATTACGAAGCTTTCCCACTGTCAATGGGTCGCGCTTAACTGGAATCATTAAGCTTGTTGAGCCAAAGCTAAGGCTTAGTTGATTAAGAGGAAAAGGTTAGGAAATATATATTGGATATATATCTTGGACTTGGAGGTCCACCTACCGGATCTAGGAATTGGATGGGATCTAATTGATCTTAGAGATCTACCTAGTTAAGTTTCATACAGCTTGTTGGCCAAAGTCAAGGTTGTATGTTATTTAACGGGATCCTAGCCCACTAGGAAACTGGGTTTCCCGAGTACTCAATAGAGGGTTAGAGGCTCGCCGAAAAATAGTGGGAGGCCAGTATTAAATTTGCAATTTCGTTTAATACTTGCAAATACGCACTTTTAAATTATTTTCGTCGTTATATATTTATATTAGTTGGACTAATATTTTAGTGTTTTCTTTGAACAGTTGGACTGTACCATAACTTCATTTGTAGTTGATTATATAGTTGGACTATAGTAATCATTATATTTGATTATACCCGATATCGTTGATTGAATAGTTAGACTATTGCAATCAAGATAAATGGAAAGATTAGCGTCAGAGACATCGTCATGGGCGATAATGTCTTTAACGGCTCTAATTTTCCAGACTGGGAGATGAATCTCAGGATTGTCCTGGGAGCCGAGAATTTGCTCTATGTCATAGACAGACCTCTTGGGCCTGAGCCTGGACATGAGCGAGTTGTTGATCATGAGCTTTGGAAGACTCACAATGATGACAACTCAATTGCTCAGTCCATCATGCTTGCCGCAATGACCCCTCAATTTCATCGTCAAAACAAGGGATTGGATCCCTACAACATGATGTTGAAATTGAAGGACATGCATAGATCTAACCTTAGATCTCAGAAGTATGAATTACAGAAGAAGCTCTTTCGCTCTCGCATGTCAGAGGGTACATCTGTCGAGCACTATGTGTCGTAGATGATTGCTGACATCGAACAGCTAGGTCAGCTGGGCATAACCTTTGAGGCTGAGACTTTCATATATTTGATCTTACAGTTTATGTCTGACTATTGGGGCGGGTTCATCATGAACTACAATATGATGAACCAAGAGAAGACTCTCGGAGAGTTGATGGTGATGCTGAAAGAGGCAGAGCCAGAGCTTCTAAAGGGCAAGAAGTGCGAGGCGCACTTCACTTCAACATCTTAGAAGGACAAGGCTTGGCCGAAGGATTCTGGAGGTGTGAAGAAGAAGAAAAGAAAAGGCAAGGCCAAATCATCAAAGTCATCTGGGAAGGCAAAGGACAAATCCCAATATGTCTGCCTACAGTGTGGAAAATGGGGTCACTGGAAGCGTGACTACCGTGAGTACAAGACGCACATGAAGGAAGTGAAGGCAGGCAAGGCACCGGCTTCAGGTATGTTTGTTATTGAAATAAACATGTCTACTTCTAGTTTTAAAAATTAGATTTTTGATTCTGGATGTGGTACTAATATATGTACTGATGTGTAGGATCTTCGGATTAGCAAGAGACTGGCCTCAGGTGAGATTGACCTACGAGTTGGAAACGGGACCAGAGTCGCTGTTTTAGCTATAGGGACCTATATTTTGGAACTGCCCTCGGGTCATGTACTTTCATTATCATACGTTTATTATGTACATAGTTTGACTAGAAACGTTATCTATGTATCTTGTTTGACCCAATGCGGGTACACTTTTGTATTCCGAAACACTGGGTGTTTTGTTTATAAAGATGATTTTGAGATATGTACTGCTGATGCAAATAATGGTCTTTATATTTTGAATATAAATGAATCTCAAACATATAAATGACAAACAAAAGGCTCAAAATGAGTAAAACATATGAAATTTATCTGTGGTATTGTCGTCTGGGACACATTAACAAGACTCACATATCCACACTTTCGAAGAATGGATACTTGGATGGATTTGATCCTAATTTATATGATGTCTGTGAATCTTATTTATTAGGAAAAATACCTAAAACGCCTTTTAGCGGTAAAGGTGTTCGTGCCACTGAACTATTAGCCCTCGTTCATAGTGACATATGTGTTGGTGTTTGCTAAGGTCCGAAGATCATTAAACAAGCATGAAATAAATACGAATACAAATCAACGAAGTTGCGGAATACTCATATAGATCGGTTGAGCGACGCGTTGATGAACAAAAATGAATTCTGCTCACTGTCATGGTCACGGCAGTTCACTGCCACTGCCCTCCAAGATTTGGCCATTGATGTCCTCCATCAAGCTCCAAGCTTCGTCGTGGTGATTCCACGCTCATGGGTGGACTTCCCTATCACCTTCACATGTCTCTCGGAGTGCTAGCTCTTGATGATTTTGCCGCAAAACTATCACATTTTAGCTTCCTTTGATCACGGTTTCTTGGCAGAAAACCAGTGAAGAAATGCCCACCATGGGCGTGTGAGAGAGGAGAGAAAAGAGAGAGTGAGATATGGTTGTGTATTTGGTTTATTTGTTTTCATAAAACATATACCAAAAATTTGAAAATCAAGTACCAAATGATAAAATATTTGTATATGTCTTTCAAACATCACAATTGAGTGTTAAACACTCTTCCATCAACCCATCACTCATGAATAGTGACTAGTGTCAATCACTCAAAGTGAAAGACATCCATCACTTGATTGACGAATGATGTGACGCTAGAAGCGACTAGCGATTTGACGCTTGATTTGACTTGCTTGCCGCACTCGAATTCGAAATGCGAATGCGCTCGCAAATAATCCCGGGCTCGAGTTCGCTAATTCCAAATTAACGAATTTTCCGTTGCGTCGTAATTAAATCTAATTTAATTAAATAATCATGCCAAGCATAATTACTATTCACGTCGCTAACGAATTAATTCTAAATTAATTTGTTCGCCCGAATTAAAATCTAATATCAATTCCGCGTCGAAATCCAATTTCGTTTAATATATCAAATATATTAATTAATCGATTAATTCCAAATTAATCGTTATCTCTCTTTAATTGATATTTTATCCCAGATAAAATATCTCCACAATTAATCCCAGATCAAGTTTCTCTCTCATCTAATTAATCCCAGATTAATTAAAAGTGCGAGTCATACGTCATCGGTGAATCTTCGGGAAGCGACCCATGAGATCAACGGATATATTGGCAGTAAATTCGGTCGTCGGAATATCCGAACATGTAAGTACCTAGTACTACGTTTTACCGATTTACAAGACAAGGTTGGCTTCTAGCAAAGTGTCATGCCTACCCAATTCTCCAGAAATATCCTTACAGGAATAAAGGATCTATATCAGACGTAGTATACGTATTATTGTGTATATCGATCCAGTATCGGATGATCACGTGCTAGGCCTGGGGCTGGAATTGTGTCTGCCCCGTATGAAGCACATGTCGGATGTCTAGTAACTAGTCTCAATAATCGGATAAACATGACCTTGTCATTTTATCCCGATGACTGCAGTACTTAAGAGTACTAGTACCGTATCCTTCGTGACCATCATCTCCATATGACTGGAGTGATACTTCCGTCTTGACATCACACCCAACACACTACGATTCTCAATATACCCAGCATAGGCGTACACAGAACCTGTCAAAACCCTGGACGACCGCAACCAAAGTATATTGATTGTCGCAAATATTAGCGGTGCAAGTCTCAGGTTAAGACCAAATACACCTACCCTGATTTCGGACTTCCATAGACACATAGTCATACTACCAATGGAATTCCGAGGGGGTCTATCCAGAACGAAGCTGTTTCTCGTACCATCGGTAAAACACAACCTTCTATTACACTTGCATGAGTATCATATACCCAAAAATATGAGAACTATGCCGTTGTACCCTCACAACGCGCACAAGTGTAATACTAGTCTTTTACGTATTTATCGATGTCCATTCTCGATAATACTCTGACTAGGGATATTTAATGATTTATCCTTCGTGGACTGATACTGTCTCATATCATTCTCAATCCAGGAATAAATCATAAGGATCTCTCATCATTTATACATCTAGGTGATCTAATCACAAATGATAAGAGTGCAATCTCCTTTGTCACATAGTTAATTTGTACAACAACACCATGATCTGTACAAATAGTGATGTTATGGGTTATAATTGTCCAACAATCTCCCACTTGGCCTATAGCCAGTCACTCGAGTGTCTAACACCCGAACTATGTACGGTTGGCTCAAATTGCTGAGAAGGTGCTTTCGTCAACAGATTTGCATGATTATCATCTTATGTGATTTATTCGATCATCACATCACCACGATGTATGATCCGAATGAATCAGATGAATATCGAAGTAAATATCTGGATCGTTGATGAGACCATTAATTCTTTAGCCTGTGCTGACGCCTAGCTCAGCTGCTAACAGAATTATATCTAATCTAATTAGATTATTATCGACCCAAATGGATTCTATTGCTGCCTCAGCTACAACAATTACCCGCATTTGTTGTTTATACGGTAACAGTATCTTGCTTGGAAGATTTCCAGCTCACTGTTCTGTTATTCAAACTTTGTAGTACCGTTTGCGACTTGTAGTCGTTTTATCGATTTAGGAAACTTGCAGTAGTGATCCCAGTCACTTCAAGTTCTCATTCTCCATAGTTTAAGAATGTATCCTTAGTTCTCTAAGAAACTAACGGATGTTCTTAACATCAATCCAGTGACCATCACTAGGATTGGCCTGTTTGTGAATCCATATGCTTAAAGCGTATGAGACACCAGGTCACGTACATTTTTCAATGTACCAGTTCTCGGAGAGTTTTCTCGAAAGCCAAGATTTCACCGATTATTATTATGGGAATATCATTTCCAAGAAATGACATATTATCATTATTTATAAGACAGCCACTGTCAGTGCGCTCCCACTAACCTTCTTATATACACAAGAATCATTTCGTTTTGAATTAAATCATAAACCATCATGATTATATCAAAACGACAATTGCAAGAACCTAATGCTTGCTTCAATCCAAACATGGATTGAACAACCTGCAAAGCTTGTTTTCTTGTTTAGATATGACAAAACCGCCAGGATGTTGTAAACATCCTCCGAAAGGTTTCCTTTTCAGGAAATCGATTTTCCCGTTAAGCTGACATATTTCACAAATGAAACATGCAGCATTAGCAAGCATTATCCAAATGGATTCACCGTGGCAACAGGTAAAAGGTTGAATCGTAATCAACACAATGTTGATAACGATATCTTTCCGTTAAAAGCCTAAGTTTTATACGTTGGTATGTTGTCATCCATGTACGTCTTCCTTGAAGACTTATAAAGTACCAATAGGCACAATGCCTTGCGGTACAACAACTAGTGTCCAAACTTTTTGATATACATGGAATCCATTTAGGATGTCATGGCACTTTTCCATAATAGAGAGTCGATACCTTGTATCACTTACTCATACGTAGTCAGTTGGTATACCTCAATAAGATTGACATCTTTATGAGGTGAGATCAGAAACCCATACCCCAGGTTGTTTTATGACTCTCTCCGACTTACGTGGTTCTTGTGTATTCGAAAATTATTGGAATAGTTTCATCATTGATGAACTATTTATGTTCCATTAAGATTCGATGCCTTGAACAGTATTACTCTGATTTTCATCGAGTTTTACTATCCTCCCACTTACCACTGCATATCGGTATTCCTCTTAGGAAAACCGCATGGTGAGCAACAATTACATTGTTCTCATGTGAGTTGTATAAGTACAATACTTATGGTATCCCTAGGATAACCTACATTTGGCACTTATCCAATTTGGGTTTTAGTTTGGTATCATCCAAACATATGCCTAGCATTCCCAAATTATCAGAAATGATAAACCCAATTTTTTCCTGTTCATATCTAATATGAATTCTGTCAAACAGATTTTTTATAGAACCTTATTCAAAATAAGTTCTTGCACTGTTTAAAGCTTATCCGTTGAAGGAAATGGTAGCTCAGAGCGACTCATGATTAACCTTATCATGTCCAACAAAATTCGGTTACTCGATTCGAACACACCGTCAAACTGACGTGTTACGGGAGGAGTCATCATTTGAAAGAATATTTTACTCTTTCAAGCATATTAGAAACTTATTGCTTAAGTATTTTCCATTACGGTCTTACCGTGACGGTATAATACTATAGCCGATCTGTTTGTCTATTTTCGTGTCGAAACTTTAAAAGTTTCCTATTTGTGTTCTTTAAAAGAAACACATACCATAAACGTGATGCCACATCCGTAAAGGTCACGAAATATTCATATCCACCTCTAGCCTAGCTAGACATGGGCCCACTTATTTCACTATGAACTAGGGCTAACAGATAGGTGGCATTTGCACTTTTACCAAGTAAATGTGTTTTAGGAACATTTCCCAATAAACTAGATTCGTAGACTTTATTTCAATGGGATCAAATCAGTCCTAGTACCCACTCTTCAAAAGTGTGGATATACGAGTCTTGTTTAATTGTGTCCTAGACAACAATGCCACCATTAGTTTCATCTGATCAAATCAGTTTGAGCTTTTTGTTTGTCATGTTTATATATTTGAAATTTATTTATATTCAAAATATAAATTTTGTTATTCACATCTAATGTGTTTATCTCAATATCATCTTTATATAATAAAACACTTTAGTGTTCTAGAATATAAAGGTTTACCCGCAGCGGGTTAAACACTGATATAAAGATAATGTTTCTAGTCAAACTAGTTACATTATAACAGTATCCTAATTTAAGTACACACCCGAGGGTAGTTCCTAAAGTTAGATATCTACGGTTAAAACAACGACTTTTGTCCCGTTTACAATTCGCAGATAAAATCTCAATTGAGGTCAGTATCCTGCTCATAGCAGATTATGAACATCAATATATATTTATATCACACTAAGTATCTAAAATCCAATTTTAATACTAGTAGTGAATATACTTATGAAAAACATATTTGAAGTCAGAGCCTTGCCCCGTCTTCTTTTCCTTCATGTCTGCTTTGTCCAAACGGCAGTCACGCTTCCACGATCCCGTTTGCCACATTTAGTAGACATTTTGGGATATGTCATTTATCTTCCCAGAAGATTATAATGATATTGCCTTTGCCCTTTTTCACATTCTAGTAGCCTTTGGCCAAGCCTCAGGTTTCTAGAATATCGAAGTAAGGTGCGCCTTGTGCTAATTGCCTTATTGCAAACTTTGACTTTGTCTCCTTGAGAATAGTCATTAACTCTCCAAGAGTTATTTATTGCAATTTAGTACTTCTAAGATCTAAAATAGATCTATGAAGATCCTTCAATTTCATTATCATACTTTAATGATCTAATCCTTAGTTCTGATTCAGAAATTAAGGAGTCTACTGCGACAAGCTTAATAGATTAAGCACTAAAGTTATCATTACATAAATCTTCCAAAGATTATGCTCTACTATTTTCTTAACTCCGGGCATAGGCATAATATGTTATTTTATCAAATAAAGTAACTTATTAGTTTTCAGGACTATCCTGAATTTATTCCCAATTTGAAAATTAAACCAATTAAATACATTTTCCCCAGGATTATGTTTTAAATGCCAATCTTTCAATTTTATCTTGATTTTAATAGTCCAACTATTTAATCAACGATTTAGGTACCTTTTAATATAATGATTACTATAGTCCAACTATATAATCAACTATACTTTTAATAGATTAAAATCAATTATATTGATTACTATAATCCAATTATAAAATCAACTATAAATGAATAGTTTGAATACAGTCCAACTGTTAATTAAAACAACATTTAAATATTAGTCCAACTAACATTTAATTTCTTTGACGAATGATATATGTGATTGAGCGCGTATGGCAAGTAATTAAACGAATATTGTAAATTCATTATTGCCTCCCACTATTTTTCGGCGAGCCTCTAACCATCTGTCGAGTACTCGGGAAACCGTGTTTCCTAGCGGGCTAGGATCCCGTTAAATATCACACAATCTTGACTTTGGCCAACAAATTGTATGATAATTAACTAGGTAGATCTCTAAGATCAATTGGATCCAATCCAATTCCTAGATCCAGTAGGGGGACATCCAAGTCCGAAACATATATCTAATATATGCCAATACATCCAATGTATTACCTAACCTTTTTCCTCTGAATCAACTAAGCCTTGGCTTTGGCACACAAACTTAGTAGTGATCCCAGTTAAGCGCGACCCATTGACCATGGAAAGCTTCGTAATCAATGTCGATGGACACGAAGTGGTCTTGACTTTGGCCAACAAACCACAACTTGGACAAGACACCAATTTGGAACAAAGTGTTGGTTTCTATGATGTCCCAAGATCATTTAAGCCACGAAATTGAATGAATACTACAAAGAAATGTGGCGGAAAATCACATACATTGATCTGTTTGGATGAGATGCTCAATAAAATTTTCCCTCCCTTCAAGCTTCAAGATTCGGCCAAGGTGATTTTTGAAGAAGATGATAAAGCTTCTAAGCTCCAAGATTTGGTTCCCTATCATCTTGTATTTGATCCTTGTTGTGTGCTAGCAAAAGATGAAGAAAAATTCCAATTTTTCCCTCAAATGAAGCTCACGGTTTCACTGTATTTTGGGAGAGAGAGTGAGTTTCGTTTTTCCTCTCTTATTCTTGCTTCAAAAACCGTAAATGAAGAAAGGAAAAACAAATACCAAATATTGGTAAATGGTTTACAAATGTCAAAGAGCATTTTGGCTCCAATTTTGCATTAATGCCCACACCTAACTCCATCATAAATAGTGACAACATGTCACTCATCAAAAAGTGACTTAGACATCTATCACATATAAATGACAAGTGATGTGACTCGTGATGTGACTTGTGGGCCCCACTCGAATTCAAAATGCGAGTGGGCTCGCAAACACTTCCGGACTCGGTTTCGCTAATTCCAAATTAACGAACTTCCGTCGCGACGTAATAATTATGTCTAGCGAAATTACTATTCACGTCGCTAACGAATTAATTCTAAATTAACTCGTTTACCCGAATTAAAATCTAATTTTAATTCCGCGTCGAAATCCAATTTCGTTTAATATATCGAATATATTATTTTGTCGATTAATTCCAAATTAATCTTTCTCTCTCTTCAAATAGTACTTTATCCAAGATAAAGTGTCTCCGCAATTAATCCTAGATTAATTAAGTTCGGTGAATCTTCGGGAAGCGACCCAAGAGATCCCTAGATATGTTGGCAGTAAATACGGTTGTCGGACTATCTGAACACGTGCGTACCTCGTACTACGTTTTTACCGATTTAAGAGACAAGGTTGGCTTCAAGCAAAGCGCCATGCCTACCCAATTGTCCAGAAACATTCTTACTGGAATATAGGATCTATGTCAGGCGTAGTATACCGTAGTATTGTGTATTGCGATCCAGTATCGGATATCACGTGCGAGGCCTGGGGCTGAAATAGTGTCTACCCCGTACGAAGCACATATCGGATATCAAAGCAACTAGTCTCTTTGAATCGGATAATCATGACCTTGTCATATTATCCCGATGGTTGCAACACAATATAGAACAAGTTCTGAATCCCTGCGTGATCATCATCTCCATATATGTCTGAAGTGATACTTCCGTCTTGACATAACATCCAATACACTACGATTCTCAATAAACCCAGAAGAGGCGTACACAGAACTTGTTAAAGCCCTGGACGACCCCAAAACCAAAGTTTACCGATTGTCGCAAGTACTAGCGATGCAAGTCTCAGGTTAAGACAAATACACCTACCCTGAAGCGGACTCCCATAGACACATATACATACTACCAATGGGATTATGCGGGGTCTATCCAGAGCGAAACTGTGTTTTCCGTACTATCGGTAAAACACAACCTCATATCGCACTTGCATAAGTATCATATACTTAAATATATGAGAACTATGCCGTTATGCCCTCACAACGCGCACAAGTGCAACACTAGTCTATTCCGCATTATCGATGTCCAATCTCGATAATACTACGACTAGGGATATTTAATGATTAAACCTTTATGGATTGATACTGTCTCATATCATCTCAATCCGGAACTAATCATATGGACTTTTACCATTTATATTCAAAGTAAATAAATTACAAAACGGTAAAAGGCAATTTCATTACAACATAGTTAATTTTGTAAAAAACACAATGTCTTTTACAAACAGTGACGCTATGGGTCATAACTGTCCAACAATCTCCCACTTGGCCTATAGCCAGTCACTCAAGCATCTAATACATGAAATTATACATGCCACTCAAACTTTTACTGAGGAATAGCTTTCGTCAGCGGATCTGCCATGTTGTCATCTGATGCGACCTTCTCGACCTTCACATCGCCACGATGTATGATCTCTCGAATCAGATGGAAACGTCGAAGAACATGCTTGGATCGTTGATGAGACTGTGGTTCCTTAGCCTGCGCTATAGCCTCGTTATTGTCACAGCACAATGGAACGGGCTCAGCTGCTAACGGAACTACTCCTAATCCAATTAGGAATTTTCGGATCCAAACTGCTTCCTTTGATGCTTCAGCTGCAGCAATATACTCCGCTTCTGTTGTTGAATCAGCAACAGTCTCCTGCTTGGATTCAAACAAATATGTACCCGGATTGCGACTTGCAGTCGTCATTTTCGGTTGGAAACTTGCATCGGTATACCCAGTTACCTCAAGTTCTCCATTTCCATAGATTAAGAAAGCATCATTAGTTCGTCTAAGATACTTTAAGATATTCTTAACCGACATCCAGTGACCTTCACCTGGATCGGTCTGATATCGACTACACATGCTCAAAGCATATGAGACATCAGGTCGCGTACATATCATGACATACATGATCGATCACTGCCGAGGCGAACGGTATCCGACTAATGTTGTCTCTCTCATCTTGAGTTTTAGGACACATGTCCTTAGATAGATAGATGCCATGTGACACTGGTAACTTACCCCTTTTGGACTGATCCATGTTGAATCTCTTCAACACTTTGTCAATATATCACTCTGGGAGAGTCCAAGCAGCTTTCTAGATCTATCCCGGTAGATCTTTATTCCCAGAATAAAGGCTGCTTCTCCCAGATCTTTCATGGAGAATTTCAATGAAAGCCAAGCTTTCACCGACGTTAGCATGGGAATGTCATTGCCTATTAGCAATACATCGTCAACATAAAAGACAATAAAAGTCAGTTCTCTCCCACTAACCTTCTTGTATACACAAGGATCATCTTCGTTTTGAATGAAATCATATTCTTTTATGATTTCATCAAAACGTTGGTTCCATGATCGTGATGTTGCTTCAGTCCATAAATGGACCGATTTAACTTACAAACCTTGTTTGCAAGTCTAGGCACGATAAAACCATCAGGTTGTTGCATATAAACATCATCCGAAAGGTTTCCGTTAAGGAAAATGGTTTTAACGTCCATCTGCCATATCTCGAAATCGAAATATGCAATAATTGCAAGCATTATCCGAATGGATTTAATCATGGCAACGGGTGAGAAAGTTTTGTCGTAATCGACACCATGTCGTTGACGATACCCTTTCGCTACAAGCTTAGCTTTGTACGTTTGTACGTTGCCATACATGTCAGTCTTCTTCTTGAAGACCCATTTGCATCCAATAGGCTTTACACCTTCTGGTGCATCAACCAGTGTCCAAAATTGGTTGGTGTACATGGAATCCATTTCGGACTTCATGGCCTCTTGCCATAAAGTGGAATCGATATCTTGTATCGCTTCCTCATACGTAGCCGGTTCGTTATCCTCAATGAGATTAATATCTACATGAGGTGAGATCAGAAACCCATACTCTCAGGTTGTTTCCTGACTCTCTCGACCTACGCGACCCTTGTGTAATAGAAGATTGTGGTACAGTCTCATCCCGGATGGACTGTTCTTATTCCGTTGAGGATTCTATGCCAGGAACAGTATCACTCTAATTTTCATCGAGTTCTATTTTCCTCCCACTAATCACTGCATTTAGGAATTTCTTTCAAGGAAAACCGCATGTAAAGCAACAAATACTTTGTTCTCTCGTGGGTGATAGAAGTAATATCCTTTGGTTTCCCTAGGATATCCTACGAATAGGCATTTATCCGATTTGGGCTCAAGTTTGGTACCTTCCAAACGTTTGACGTATGCCCAGCATCCCCAAATCTTCAAGAATGAAAAACCTGGTTTCTTTCCTGTCCATATCTTATATGGTGTCTGTTGTACAAACTTTGACGGAACCTTATTCAAAATAAGAATTGCACTGTTTAATGCATATCCCCAGAAGGAAATAGGTAGCTCAGTGCGACTCATCATAGACCTGACCATGTCCAACAAAGTTCAGTTTCTCCGTTCGGACACACCGTTTAATTGCGGTGTTCCAGGAGGAGTCCACTGTGAAAGAATACCATATTCTTTCAAGTAATCTAGAAACTCATTGCTCAAGTATTCGCCACCACGGTCCGACCGTAATGTCTTTATACTCTTGCCGGTCTGTTTTTCAACTTCGTGTGGAAACTCTTTGAATTTCTCAAAAGTTTCCGACTTGTGTCTCATAAGATACACATAATCATAACGTGATGCATCATCCGTAAAGGTTACGAAGTATTCGTATCCACCTCTATCCTGGCTAGACATGGGCCCACATACGTCACTATGAACGAGGGCTAACAATTCGGTGGCGCGTTCACCCTTACCGCTAAAAGGTGATTTAGGCATTTTGCCTAATAAGCAAGATTCGCTGATGTCATATGAATTTGGATCAAATCCGTCCAAGTACCCACTCTTCAAAAGTGTGGATATGCGAGTCTTGTTTATGTGTCCTAGACGACAATGCCACATGTAAGTTTCATTTTCATTACTCATTTTAAGCCTTTTGTTTGTTATATTATATGTTTGAGATTGATTTATATTCAAAATATAAAGACCATTATTTGCAACAGCAGTGCAAATTTCTACATCATTTTTATACACAAAACACCTGGTGTTCCTGAATACAAAAGTATACCCACATTGGGTTAACATAGATACAGAAATAATATTCCTAGTCAAACTAGGTACATAATAACAGTCATTAAGTTCAAGTACATGCCCCGAGGGCAGTTCTAAAACAAAAGTGCCAACGGCCAAAACGGCGACTGGTGCCCCATTTCCGACGCATAGATCAATCTCCCCTGAGGCCAGTCTCTTGTTAATCCGCAATCCTGCACATCAGTACATATGTGAGTACCACAACCAGAATCAAAAATCCAATTTTTAAAACTAGAAATAGTCATGTTTATCTCAATAACAAACATACCTGAAGCTGGTGCCTTGCCCGCTTTAATCTTCTTCTGGAGCACCTTGTACTCGCGGCAGTCACGTTTCCAGTGACCCCGCTTATCGCACTGGAGGAAAACATCCTGAGATTTGTCCTTAGGCTTCCCAGAAGCCTTTGACGATTTGGCATTGCCCTTTCTTTTATGTTTCTTCTTCTTCACACCTCCAGTCGCCTTGAGCCCAGCCCTCGGTGTCTGAGATGTCGAAGCAAAGTGCGCCTCGCGCTTGTTGCCCTTAAGCATCTCCCTTTCAGCTTCCTTGAGAATTGATAACAACTCTCCAAGAGTATCATCAGTGCTCATCATGTTATAGCTTATGATGAACTGTTTCCAAGTGTCGGGGAGAGATTGCAAGATCATATCTATGGTAATCTCAGCCTCTAAGACTATCCCCATCTTAGCTAGCTCATCTATGTCAGCAATCATCTGAACCACATGGGACTCAACAAACATGTCTTCTGACAGATGTGAACGAAAGAGCTTCTTCACTAACTCATATCTTTGCGACCTTCGGTTAGATCGGTGAAGATCGTGCAACCTCGCCAACATGTTATAGGGATCCAAGTCCTTGTTCTGTCGACGGAAATGCTGAGTCATTGTAGCAAGCATAATTGACTGAGCAGTTTCACAATCATCGTTGTGAGTCTTCCAAAGCTCCAGCTCAAGTAGCTCATCAGGTTTGGGCTTAGGCCCAAGAGGTCTCTGTATAGTATATAGCAGCCTCTCGACTCCAAGGACAATCCTCAGATTCATCTCCCAATCGGTAAAGTTCGTGACCTTGAAGACATTTTCGCCCATGATAATGTCTCGGACATTTCCCTTTCCTGTCATCTTGATTACGATAGTCTAACTATCTAATCAACGATATATGGGTACAGTCTAACTGTTACAAGAAAAATAACATTATTTTAGTCCAACTAATAAAATAATTTTGACGAAATAATTATGAAAACGTGTAAAGCTAAGTATCTGAATGAAATTGCAAATTCAATACTAGCCTCCCACTATTTTTCGGCGAGCCTCTAACCCTCTGTCGAGTACTCGGGAAACCCAGTTTCCTAGTGGGCTAGGATCCCGTTAAATAACACACAACCTTGACTTTGGCCAACAAGCTGTATGATATTTAACTAGGTAGATCTCGAAGATCAATTGGATAATCCAATTCCTAGATCCGGTAGGTGGACATCCAAGTCTGAAACATATGTACAATACATATGCCAATATATCCAATATATTTGCCTAACCTTTTTCCTCTGAATCAACTAAGCCTTGGCTTTGGCACAACAAGCTTAATGATTCCAGTTAAGCGGGACCATTGACATGGAAAGCTTCGTAATCAATGTCGATGGATAAAAAGTGATCTTGACTTTGGCCAAAAAATCACAACTTGGACAAGACACCGATATGGAACAAAACTCTCATGATTCAAACACATCTGCAATTGACAAAGGTCTTAACTTTGGCCAACAAACCAATGCCAACTTTGGATCTTGAGTAAGAATCACTCAACGGAAGGAAATAACGCTTAATATGTTTTGAGGTTTTTTCGCGTAAATTGGCAACCAATTTATTATCTTTGTTAAGGTCTCATCATACACCCTTAAGCATGCATTTCTAAAAGCATAATAAGGCGCGTAAAGTAAACTAATAATGATAAATTGATGGATATTTAAACAGATTGTTCCTAGAACAAATCACTTCATTTCCTCTCCCCGGCTAGTACTATTCTACTTCTACCCAATTACATAATACAATAATAGAAACCTCATTAACATTGAGGGGAATTAGGTGAGAAAAGAATACAAAGAATCAATAAGAGAGAAGGCTGGACACGCAGGTCCAATTTATAAATTCTGAATTTACAATAATTTCTAAAATTGCCCTTTCCTTTCTAATATCCATCTGATATATGCTATTCATACATCACATCCATGTATTCATTCAAGCATGTTATTCAATCAAACTAATCAAATTAATTATCTTTGAATATTAGTGATCATCCAATGTTCAAACAATGATTTGATTTGTGCGAGTCCAACTCGTTTGAGAATAAGTACTTAAAGTACGAATTCTTGAATTATATCGAACTACTCGTTAAATCTAATTTAATCTGTATTCAATATTAATTCATGTATTTAATCCAAATTAAATATCTACACTTTTTAATGCGCTTTATGATTAAGATTCCAAATCTAATCCTTTCGGGTCTCAAAGCCAAAGCCCAACTAACATCCAATATTCGTTTAATTAAAGTCTGATGGGCTTTCAATTGATTTTATAAGGCATGCGCTTTGGTCAATATGGGTCAACAATTACCAAGCCTAATTGAGGAATCACCCTCATATGCCAAAAAAACAATTTTAGCCCATAAGGCCCAATTAAACTTTTAAAGCTCATTTATTACATTTGAACTTAATGGAATGATTTAGGCCCAATTTGGATCCAATCCAATTGGCCTAAACCAATTTGGCCCAACCAAGCCCATTATGCCCAAATATAACATTTTCAAGCCCAAATCTAAATTTAAGCCCATTAACCAAATTTTAAAATTTCAAATTTTATAACTTAATTAATTAAAGTGTAATACATCAATTAATTATCTAAATCCATATTTCCAAAATACAATTTAATAATTAATCATGTTCTCATTTGTTCAAGTTATGTCCAATAATTTTGAATCAAAAATCATCCATTACATGCAAGGAAGCTCTCAGCCATATTAAGGATTTTTGTCCGATTTCGTTTCTCAATCCGATCGAATTACAAATCGACATTTCCAATTCGTTTCAAGTCATCCAATGATCATCAAAACAAAAATACCAAGACTTCCAAGGGTAATACTAGATTCGGCCATGCCTCTTCTTTGGGGAAAAATTCATCCAATTTGTTTTTCACAAAATTGATCATAAACAACTCAAAGTCATCCATCCATAAGCATGCTCAAACAAGTAATTTATTCAAAACATGCTCAAAATCAATTTACCCAAATTTTACCCTAAAATATTTCATGCTTAAACAAGGCTCATTGATACCATTGTTGGTTTCTATTGATGTCCCAAGATCATTTAAGCCACGAAATTGAATGAATACTACAAATAAATGTGGCGGAAACACACTTACATTGATCGGTTTGGATGAGATGCTCAACAAATTTTTCCCTCCCTTCAAGATTCGGCCAAGGTGATTTGTTGAAGAAGATGATGAAGCTTCCAAGATTTAAGGATTCCAAGTTTCGGTTCCCTATCACCTTGTATTTGATCCTTGTTGTGCTACCAAAAGATGAAAGAAAAAATCCAATTTTTCCCTCTAATGGAGCTCACGGTTTCACTGTATTTTGGGAGAGAGAGAGTGAGTTTCGTTTTTTCTCTCTCTATTCTTGCTTCTTCAAAATCGTAAATGAAGAAAGGAAAACAAATACCAAATATTGGTAAATGGTTTACAAAAGTCAAAGAGCATTTTGGCTCCAATTTTGCATTTAATGCCCACACACCTAACTCCATCATAAATAGTGACAACATGTCACTCATCAAAAGTGACTTAGACATCTATCACACATAAATGACAAGTGATGTGACTCGCGATGTGACTTGTGGGCCCCACTCAAATTCAAAATGCGAGTGGGCCCGCAAACACTTCCGGGCTCGGTTTCGCTAATTCCGAATTAACGAACTTTCGTCGCGACGTAATAATTATGCCTAGCGAAATTACTATTCACGTCGCTAACGAATTAATTCTAAATTAACTCGTTTGCCCGAATTAAAATCTAATTTTAATTTCGCGTCGAAATCCAATTTCGTTTAATATATCGAATATATTATTTTGTCGATTAATTCCAAATTAATCTTTCTCTCTCTTCAAATAGTACTTTATCCAAGATAAAGTGTCTCCGCAATTAATCATAGATTAATTAAGTTCGAATCATACATCATCGGTGAATCTTCGGGAAGCGACCCAAGAGATCCATGGATATGTTGGCAGTAAATACGGTCATCGGACTATCCGAACACGTGCGTACCTCGTACTACATTTTTACCGATTTACGAGACAAGGTTGGCTTCTAACAAAGCTGTCATGCCTACCCAATTCTCTAGAAATATTCTTACTGGAATATACGATCTATGTCAGGCGTAGTATACCGTAGTATTGTGTATTGCGATCCAGTATCGGATGTCACGTGCGAGACCTGGGGATGGAATAGTGTCTGCCTCGTACGAAGCACATATCGGATATCAAGCAACTAGTCTCTTTGAATCGGATAATCATGACCTTGTCATATTATCCCGATGGTTGCAACACAATATAGAACAAGTTCTGAATCCCTGCGTGATCATCATCTCCATATGTCTGAAGTGATACTTCCGTCTTGACATCACATCCAATACACTACGATTCTCAATAAGCCCAGAAGAGGCATTCACGGAACCTGTTAAAGCCCTGGACAACCAAAACCAAAGTTTACCGATTGTCGCAAGTACTAGCGATGCAAGTCTCAGGTTAAGACCAAATACACCTACCCTGAAGCGGACTCCCATAGACACATATACATACTACCAATGGGATTATGCGGGGTCTATCCAGAGCGAAACTGTTTTCCGTACCATCGGTAAAACACAACCTCCTATCGCACTTGCATAAGTATCATATACTTAAATATATGAGAACTATGTCGTTATGCCCTCACAACGCGCACAAGTGCAACACTAGTCTATTCCGCATTATCGATGTCCAATCTCGATAATACTGCGACTAGGGATATTTAATGATTAAACCTTTATGGATTGATACTGTCTCATATCATCTCAATCCGAACTAATCATATGGACTTTTACCATTTATTTCAAAGTAAATAAATTACAAAACGGTAAAAGAAATTTCATTACAACCTAGTTAATTTTGTACAAAAACACATGTCTTTTACAAACAGTGACGCTATGGGTCATAACTGTCCAACACAAAGCTCTCATGATTCAAACACATCCTCGACGGACAAAGGCCTTGACTTTGGCCAACAAGCCAATGTCAGTCTCGGATCTTGAGTGAGAATCACTCAATGGAAGGAAAACAAGCCAATGCCAGTCTCGGATCTTGACTTTGTGAGGGTTTTTCGAGTACAAATTGGCAACCAATTTATTATCTTTGTTAAGGTCTCATCATCATACACCCTTAAACATGCATTCTAAACACATAATAAAGCGCGTATAATTAAATAATAATGATATGCGGATTGATACTTTACACAATGATCCTAGATCAAATCTATCTCATTCTCTCTCCCGCTAGCACAAGTATTACTTCTACCCGTTACACTAAACTTCTAAAGAAACCTCATTTACATTGAGGGGAATAGGTGAGAGGGGAATAGGTGAGAAGAGATACAAAGAATAAGGAGGTAATAAGGCTGGACACGCAGGTCCAATTAATAAATCAAATTTATTACAACAATTTCTAAAATTGCCCCACCCATCTAATATCCATCCGATATACATTATTCATGCATCGCAACCATGTATTCACACAAGCATGTTATCAATCAATCTAATCAAATTAATTAATTTGATAATTAGTGACCATCCAATGTTCAAACAACGATTTGATTTTGCTCGAGTCAAACTCGTTTTGCGAATAAGTACTCAAAGTACATATTCTCGAATTAAATTAAACTACATAATTAAATCCAATTCAATATGCATTTAATTCTAATTCGATTATTTAATTCCAAATTAAACATTACACTTTAATAATAAACCTTTTACGACTTAAATTCCAAATTTAATCGTTACGAGTCTCAAAGCCCGATTAACGTCCAACGTCAATTTAATTAAAGTCCAATGGGCTTTTAATTAATTTCTTAAGGCGTGGACTTTTGGTCAACTCGGGTCAAACCGATAACCAAAGTCCAATCCGGGATTAACCCCATAAGCCTAGAAATCAATTTCGGCCCATTAGGCCCAATTAAACTTTAAAGGTCCATTAATCGCATTTGGGCTTTATGGATGCGGTTTTGGGCCCAATTGGATCCAATCCATTTGGCCTAAACCTAACTTGGTACAACCAAGCCCAATTAGCCCAATAACAACATAACAAGCCCAAATCCAATTTTAAGGTCCAATATAATTAAATTACCAAATTCCAAATTCCCAATTTAATTACATTAAGTGTATAACATAATTAATTACCCAATTAACATTTCCAAAACACCAATTAGCCTAATTAATCATGCTTATCATTATTAAATTATGTCCAACACAATTTAACAAAAATCAAACCCAAACCATGCTTTATATGTCTCGGATTTAGGAGGATTTTATGTCCAATTTGGTTTTAATCCAATCAAATCCAATTAAACATTAAATCATCATTCCCATTTGATTTCCAACAAAATTCAATGATCAAAAATCAAAATTCCAAGACAGTAAAATAGGGCACCATTCTCGGCCAAGCTAAGAAAATTGGGGAAATTTGTTCCAAACATAATTTCATCAAATTGATCCAATCAATCATCCACAAAACATCAATTAAGCATATTAAATCATCCAATTTCATTATTCATGCTCAAAATCAATTTTACCCAAATTTTAAGCCCTAATCAATTTCATGCTCAACCTTGCTCTGATACCATTGTTGGTGTTTGCTAAGGTCCCAAGATCATTAAACAAGCAAGAAATAAGTGCGAATACAAATCAACGAAGTTGCGGAATACTCACTGACATGGTCACGGCAGTTCACTGCCACTGCCCTCCAAGATTCGGCCATTGATGTCCTCCATCAAGCTCCAAGCTTCGTCGTGGTGATTCCACGCTCATGGGTGGACTTCCCTATCACCTTCACATGTCTCTCGGAGTGCTAGCTCTTGATGATTTTGCCGCAAAACCATCACACTTTAGCTTCCCTTGCTCACGGTTTCTTGGCAGAAAACCAGTGAAGAAATGCCCACCATGGGCGTGTGAGAGAGGAGAGAAAAGAGAGAGAGAAATATGGTTGTGTATTTGGTTTATTTGTTTTCATAAAACATATACCAAAAATTTGAAAATCAAATACCAAATAATAAAATATTTGTATGTCTTTCAAACATCACAATTGAGTGTTAAACACTCTTCCATCAACCCATCACTCATGAATAGTGACTAGTGTCAATCACTCAAAGTGAAAGACATCCATCACTTGATTGACGAATGATGTGACACTAGAAGCGACTAGCGATTTGACGCTTGATTTGACTTGCGTGCCGCACTAGAATTCGAAATGCGAATGCGCTCGCAAATAATCCCGGGCTCGGGTTCGCTAATTCCAAATTAACGAACTTTCCGTTGCGTCGTAATTAAATCTAATTTAATTAAATAATCATGCCAAGCATAATTACTATTCACGTCGCTAACGAATTAATTCTAAATTAATTCGTTCGCCCGAATTAAAATCTAATTTCAATTCCGCTTCGAAATCTAATTTTGTTTAATATATCAAATATATTAATTAATCGATTAATTCCAAATTAATCATTATCTCTCTTTAATTGATATTTTATCCCAGATAAAATATCTCCGCAAATAATCCCAGATCAATTTTCTCTCTCATCTAATTAATCTCAGATTAATTAAAAGTGCGAGTCATACGTCATCGGTGAATCTTCGGGAAGCGACCCATGAGATCCCCGGATATGTTGGCAATAAATTCGGTCGTCGGACTATCCGAACACGTAAGTACCTAGTACTACGTTTTACCAATTTACAAGATAAGGTTGGCTTCTAGCAAAGCGCCATGCCTACCCAATTCTCCAGAAATATCCTTACAGGAATAAAGGATCTATATCAGGCGTAGTATACGTAGTATTGTGTATGTCGATCCAGTATCGGATGATCACGTGCTAGGTCTGGGGCTGGAATTGTGTCTGCCCCGTACGAAGCACATGTCGGATGTCTGGTAACTACTCTCTATAATCGGATAAACATGACCTTGTCATTTTATCCCGATGACTGCAGTACTTAAGAGTACTAGTACCGTATCCTACGTGACCATCATCTCCATAAGACTGGAGTGATACTTCCGTCTTGACATCACACCCAACACACTACGATTCTCAATATACCCAGCATAGGCGTACACAGAACTTGTTAAAGTCCTGGACGACCGCAACCAAAGTATATTGATTGTCGCAAGTATTAGCGGTGCAAGTCTCAAGTTAAGACCAAATACACCTACCCTGATTTCGGACTTCCATAGACACATAGTCATACTACCAATGGAATTCCGATGGGGTCTATCCAGAGCGAAGCTATTTCCCGTACCATCGGTAAAACACAACCTCCTATTACACTTGCATGAGTATCCTATACCCAAATATATGAGAACTATGTCGTTGTGCCCTCACAACGCGCACAAGTGTAATACTAGTCTTTTATGTATTTATCGATGTCCAATCTCGATAATACTCTGACTATGGATATTTAATTATTTATCCTTCGTGGACTGATACTGTCTCATATCATTCTCAATCCAGGAACAAATCATAAGGACCTCTCATCATTTATACATCTAGGTGATCTAATCACAAATGATAAGAGTGCAATCTCCTTTGTCACATAGTTAATTTGTACAACAACACCATGATCTGTACAAATAGTGACGCTATGGGTCATAATTTTCCAACAATATGTGGGCCCATGTCTAGCCATGCTAGATGTGGATATCAATACTTTGTAATCTTTACCGATGATGCATCGCATTATGGTTATGTGTATCTTATGAGACACAAGTCGGAAACTTTTGAAAAATTCAAAGAGTTTCGACATGAAGTAGAAAAAATGACCGGCAAAAGTATTAAAACATTACGGTCGGACCGTGGTGGAGAATACTTGAGCAATGAGTTTTTTGATTACTTGAAAGAGTATGGTATTCTTTCACAGTGGACTCCTCCCGGAACACCTCAACTGAATGGTGTGTCCGAATGGAGAAATCGAACTTTGTTAGACATAGTAAGGTCAATGATGAGTCGCACTGAGCTACCAATTTCCTTATGGGGATACGCATTGAACAGTGAAATACTTATTTTGAATAAGGTTCCGTCAAAGTCTGTTGGACAAACTCCATATGAAATATGGACAGGAAAGAAACTGGGTTTCTCATTCCTGAAGATTTGGGGATGCTTGGCATACGTTAAACGTTTAGATGGTACCAAACTAGAACCCAAATCGAATAAGTGTCTATTTGTAGGTTATCCTAGGGAAACCAAAGGATATTACTTCTACAACCCACAAGAGAACAAGGTATTTGTTGCTCTCCATGTGGTTTTCCTCGAAAAGGAATTCCTAAATACAGTGGGAAGTGGGAGGAAAGTATAACTCGATGAAAATCGTAGTGATACTGTTCCTGGCACAGACTCCCTCACGGAACACGAAAAGTTCATCAGGGATGAGACTGTACCACAATCTTCTAATACACAAGAACCGCGTAGGTCGGAGAGAGTCAGAAAACAACCTGAGAGGTATGGGTTTCTGATCTCTTCTCACGTAGATATTAATCTTATTGAGGATAATGAGCCGGCTACGTATGAGGAAGCAATACAAGGTATCGACTCCGCTTTATGGCAAGATGCCTTGAAGTCCGAAATAGATTTCATGTATACCAACCAAGTCTGGGCACTGATTGATGCACCATAAGGCGTTAAGCCGATTGGTTGTAAATGGGTCTTCAAGAAGAAGGCAGACATGGATAGCAACATACAAACGTACAAAGCTAGGCTTGTAGCGAAAGGGTATCATCAACAACATGGTGTCGATTACGACGAAAATTTTTCACTTGTTGCCATGATAAAATCCATTTGGATAATGCTTGATATTACTGCATACTTCGATTATGAAATATGGCAGATGGACGTCAAAATTATTTTCCTTAATGGAAACCTTTTGGAGGATTTTTATATCCAACAACCTGACGGTTTTATCGTGCCAAAACATGCAAACAAGGTTTGCAAGTTAAATCGATCTATTTATGGATTGAAGCAAGCATTGCGTTCTTGGAACCAACGTGTTGATGAAATCATAAAAGAATATGATTTCATTCAAAACGAAGATGATTCTTGTGTATATAATAAGGTTAGTGTGAGCGCACTGACATTCATTGTCCTTTACGTTGATGATGTATTGCTTATTGGCAATGACATTCACATGCTACAATCGGTGAAAGCTTGGCTTTCATTAAAATTCTCCATGAAAGATCTGGGAGAAGCAGCCTTTATTCTGGGAATAAGGATCTATTGGGATAGATCCAGAAAGATGCTTGGACTCTCCCAGAGCTCGTACATTGACAAAGTGTTGAAGAAATTCAACATGGATCAGTCTAAGAGGGGACTGCTTCCAGTGTCACATGGCATCTCTCTATCTAAGCACATGTGTCCTAAAACTCAAGATGAGAGAGATAACATGAGTCGGATCTCGTTCGCTTCTGCAGTCGGATCGATCATGTATGCCATGATATGTACACGATCTGATGTCTCATATGCTTTAAGCATGTGCAGTCGCTATCAGGCCGATCCAGGTGATGGTCACTAGATTGCTGTTAAGAACATCTTTAAGTATCTTAGACGAACTAAAGATGATTTCTTAGTCTATGGAGATGGAGAACTTGAGGTGACTGGGTTCACCAATGTAAGTTTCCAAACCGATAAAGACGATTCTAAGTCACAATCTGGGTATATATTTTGTTTGAACAACGGAGCAGTGAGCTGGAAATATTCCAAGCAAGAGACTGTTGATGATTCAACAAAAAAAGCAGAATATATCGCTGCAGCTGAGGCAACAAAAGAAGCAGTTTGGATCCGTAAATTCCTAATTGGATTAGGAGTAGTTCCGTTAGCAGCTGATCTCGTTCCTTTGTATTGTGACAATAACGAGGCTATAGCGCAGGCTAAGGAACCGCGGTCTCATCAACGATCCAAGCATGTATGTCAATGTTTCCATCTGATTCGTGAGATCATACATCGTGGCAATGTGAAGATCGAAAGATCGCTTCATATGACAACATTGCAGATCCGCTGACGAAGGTTATTTCTCAGTAGAAGTTTGAGCGACACGTACATAGTTCAGGTGTTAGATACTTGAGTGATTGGCTATGAGAGATTGTTGGACAATTATGACCCATAGCATCACTATTTGTAAAAGACATTGTGGTTTTTGTACAAATGAACTATGTGACAAAGGAAATTATTATTTTATCATTTTGTAATTGGATTACTTGAATATATATATATATATATATATATATATATTATATATATATATATAAATGATAAAAGTCCTTATGATTAGTTCCGGATTAATAAGATATGAGACAGTATTAATCCACGAACGGTTTAAACATTAAATATCCATAGTTGTAGTATTATCGAGACTGGACATCGACAATACGGAATAGACTAGTATTACAGTTGTGCGTGTTATGGAAGCTTAACGGCATAGTTCTTATATATTTAAGTATATGATACTTATGCAAGTGTGATAGGAGGTTATGTTAGCCGTTGGACCGGGAACAGCTTCGCTCTGAATAGATCCCTCGAAATCTCATTGGTAGTATGCCTATGTGTCTATGGGAATCCGCATCAAGGTAGGTGTATGTGGTCTTAACCTGAGACTTGCATCGCTAATACTTGCGACAATCAGTACGCTTTGGTTTTGGTCGTCTGGGGCTTTAACAGGTTATGTGTACGCCTCTTCTGAGTTTACTGATAATCGTAGTGTATTGGGTGTGATGTCAATATGGAAATATCAGTTCAGTCATATGGACAAGATGATCACGCATGGATACAGAACTAGTACTCTAATATGCTGCAGTTATCGGGATAGTATGACTAGGTCATGATTATCCGATTAAAGAGACTAGTTGCGAGTGAACCGATATATGCTTCGTATGGGGCAGACACAATTCTAGCCCTGGGCCTAGCATGTGACATCCGATATTGGATCGTAATACGCAATACAAAGTATACTATGCCTGATATAGATTATATATTCTTCGTTGAATATTTCTGGAGAATTGGGTAGGCACGGTGCTTTGCTGGAAGCCAACCATGTCTTGTAAATCGGTGAGAACGTGGTACGCGGTACGCACGTGTCGGATAGTCCGACAATTGTATTTACTACCAACATATCCAGTGATCTCTTGGGTCGCTTCCCAAAGATTCACCGATGACATTTCACTCGAACAGAATTAATCTAGGATTAATTATAAGAGAGAGAAAATTAATTTGGGATTAATTGCGGCAAGAATTTATCTGGGATAAAATTCGAATAAAAGAGAGAACGCGATTGATTTGGAATTAATCGATTAAATAATATATTGGATATATTAATTGAAATCGGATTTCAATGTGGAATTAAAATTGAATTTTAATTCGGGCGAACGAATTAATTTAGAATTAATTCGTAAGTGACTTTCGTAATAATTTTGCTAGGCATTATTATTTGATTAAATTGGATTTAATTACGTCGCGACGGAAAATTCGTTTAATCGGATTAAACGAATCCGGGCCCAAAGTATGTTGCGTTACCCAATCAAATTTTGAATTTAAAGTGGGACCCACTTCACTTACATCACTAGTCACTTTTTGGTGATGGAAGTGGTTGAGAGCATTAATTGTTTTTTTTTCCTCCAACACATTTTGCCTTTTGCTTTTTGGAATAAGCATATACACTTTTGCTTGTTGACTTTTGGTATTAGGTTTTAGAAATAAAATATCAAAAAACACAAAAAGCTCTCTCCTTCTACCTTATTGTCGTGAGCCTATGGTTCATTTCTCCATTGATTTTGTTTCAAAATCAAACAAAGCTAGCACTTAAAGAGTAAATCAAGGTGATAGGGAAACTCACCCTTGGGTTTAAAGATTCAACAAAGCTTGGAGCTTCAACAAATACAAAGAAAGTTTTTTTTTTTTTGAATTTCATCCACTCATTATAAGTTTTTCCGCAACTTATTTTGATTATTCACACACAATATCATGACTTAGAGACCTTGGGCATGTCTAGGACACTAACAGTGTGTGCGCATTGATAATCTATAGATTGTATGATTAAGAAGGTTAAAGAAAACTCTATGTTTTTTTACTTTTTATAAAATGTTGAAGGTTGTGGAACTGAGCAAAAATGAAATGGGCATTCAATTTATAGTGAAAGTGAAAACTCCATCAGTATTCTATCTTGATAATTACGTTTTATGCCAACATGCATAATTACGTTGTTACAACCATCATTAATCAATTAATGGTTTTGGTGTAACCACCCCTAACCACTCAATTGGTGGAAAATTATAGCAACCACTCCACTATTTATGTTGAGTTAGAAGGTAAGTCATTGCCAATAAATTGAGCTCTCATTTGAGAGTTCATGCATCCCACCAATTAAGATTCATGTAAAGAAATCTTTGAGAGTGTAAAGAGAGTGAGGTTTTTGTAAAGTTTTAAACACTTGTAAATTTTATTCTTGTAGTAATAGAATTCGATTTTATTCGTGTTTATCCAAGGTTCTGACCCTATGCGGAATTTATCACAATATTTTAAGATAAGTCCTAAATATTGTTTCTATGGATTAATTAAATTCATAAACACCCTTAAGTCTAACAATTATAATTCAACACAAATAAAAACAATACGGTAAATAAATCAATCACACAAAATCAGCACAATTATTTTGGTGACGGAGTGGAAAACTCGTGTGAGTAAAAAACCACTATGGGTATCTCGACTGCCAGTCCAAATTCACTATCAAGAGAAACACTTACAGCGATGGTAAAAGACCTACGGTGAAAACTCCACCGACTCTAGTACCTCTAGACTGCAAGAACTCGAAGAACTCATCGAGCTCGTACCCACGGTTTCTTCAGAACCTCTAAAGTCTCTGAGCGGATCAACTCTGCAAGCACGCTGAAACTCCGACTACCAATCTTCCTCCTTGAGAACTCTGAAGGGTTAGGAAATTAGGTTTGGTTGTGTTGATGGTAAAACAAAGATCTATATCACCAAAGAAACGAAGACGAGAGATTAAAAGAGTCTTCAAGGTGATGAACATAAAGGTTGAAAAGCTACGAAGGTTTGCCGCTTTGAGAGAATATGTTTTCAACAGTGGGTGAAGGTGGCTATATGTTCTTTATATTGGTTGGGTAAAAAAGATAGGCTCCCAATACCAAATTAGGTTAAAACGCATCCAAAATAACTCATTTCTGTACGGGTGTTCGAACGCCACTCGAACGCGTGCTCTTTGGAAAGGTTCATTCGAACAATTACTCGAACGCACCATGAACGTTTTCTCTCTGGAATGTTTCATTTGAACGCTTACTCGAACGCACCACGAATGTTTGCTCTCTTGAATATTTCGTTCGAACCCAACAGCGAACGTGCCACTAACGCCACACGTTCGAACGCTTCAACGAACGCAGCACTAATGAATTTTCTCCAGCTTTGCCAAATACCAGTCCAATTGCTCCAAGTTCTTCAAAACTTATTAAAACTCAATTGAATTGCCAATAAAAAATGGAACTAACAATCTCCCCATTTTGCATTCCGTGAAAAAACACTGCCTAATACAAAGACTACGGTAAAATACCTAAAAAGAAAATAGTCAACTGCCAACCATCACGACATTGACTTATTACATTACGACTCGATCTAATACCTAATCGAGTAGTCTTGAAATCAATGCCACCACAACTATCTGCTTACATGAAGCATCCCAAACAACAACATACCGTGAGAAACACATGGATTATAAAAAATAGATAAAACAGCGATAAAATTTATGCATGTATAAATAGATAGTAGATATCATACTCCCTTTTAATCTTACTCCCCTTAAAATGGAGATATCAAATAGATATACTACGACTCCCATATACTACTACTCTCTCATATACTACTCTCCCCCATTTTGTTATGAAATAACAAAGGGTAAATGTATCAGAATAAACTACACAAAATCATAGGGGAAGAAAACACTCATAGATATCAAAGAAAATATGTATGCAAAAACTTGAAGCATACACAGGTAAAAAAAATCAACAAAATTGACTGAAACAGCACTTCAAGCAAGTACAATGATACTCAGTCAGTATTCAGCTATTTATGACATGACATAATATGTATCACTTTAGATTTTGCTAAATATTACACGTATGCATATGACATAAACATCAAAGCATAACAAGTACTTGCGTGAAATAAAAATGCACAATAAATGAAGGCTTAAGACCTTATTTTATGAGCGAGACATAGCCAAAGAAATCTCATCTCTTAACAAACCAAGTCCACAAATATGTATTCAAACCCAGCACCACTAGGACCTAAAAATAAGCAACTTTGGTTGCATGTTATATTAGTCTCCCCATAAATAAGATGAGCTCATAATAAAAACTCTTTGGAGTGAAGGGTTTTTCCCTTATCTCTTGAATTTTTCCCATAGGCTCTTATGCACTTGAGACTCATGTAAATATATTTTTTTTTACAAGGGATAGCACAAGGTCATCTAGTCAAAGGTCACACTAATTAGTGAGAAACGTATAGTAGAGATTAGATTGCCATCCAAAAACTCATACATGCGACCAAGCCTTGACAATAATAACAACGTGTAAGTGAAGTGCAAACACAAGATATACTAAGGGTTGTTACCACAACAAGACTTGTCAATATCCAATGGTACGTGGAGTTGTATCCCGAGTGCAAATCATACTATCGTCAATTCAAAATTGGCTATGAAATTTATGTCCGGGTTTCCATCATATATACCAAGGGACATAAAACAAAAACAAAACACACACACCCATATGCAGTGAAAAGAAAATAAACGTGCAAAAACATAAAACACATGCGCGGACACATGCAATGGGAAGACAAATGCAACTTCTAAGAAGAGTTACACCGAAGTGCACTCCCATCATGCCTATCAAGACATTCAGAAGTAGATGAGAAGTCATATTGCTTCCTCACCAAAACCTTTTTAGGAATCTCTTTCACTTGAGTATTCTCAGTCAACACAGTAAGTTTCTCACTAATAATTTACGTCTGTTTAGCTAGTGCCGAAACTTGAGACATTAGATTTAGGAATCAAATCTAGGTGACACACTTTTAGGCCTTTTCTTATGTTTGTGCAGCATAAAGCACTTAGACCTAATGTGTCATTCTTTGCTACAGTGATGACAAACAGACACAAACCTCGGATAAGAGTGAGGTATACCCACAACACCTCTAGATCAAGGTTGGGTCATAGGACGAGGAACATCATGAGGAATCACATGATTGCACTCAATAGGCTTCTTGCCTAAGTCATGTTTAGGAGGTACAGAGACAGTTATAGATGATGACGCCTTATCGCGTTCCTCTGCCATATATTAAGTGCATATTCCTTGCAGCTAAGACTCGACCCAATTCATGTGCTGCTTCTACGTATTGTGGCTTAACACCAACACTACTACCGTAAAACACACAGATGTTTTCAACTGGTCTTCTTGAATTGGCTTCCATTTTTTATATGTATTTCTTTCTCAACTCTGGATGCCTTCAAAAGTGCAATGACGAGCTGAATTTATAGTACCTAAAAAGGGTGAGTAAAAATAGCACAAGTATCTTCCAGAGGACGATTAGTAGCGAAATAATATCGTGATAGTCAAAAAGGTCTTGATCCTGTCGGAGAAAATAAAAGAAAACAACAAAACAAATCACAATTATTAAGAAAAGACAAAGAGATATAATATTTACAAGAAAATTAACGGCTTGATTGACGTCTATGCGTCAGGGACAAGCTTCCCATCCAATTTTCTTATAAACTGGCAAACAGGGTCTTTTTGAGTCAGATTCCCAAGACTTAATTGTTGTCTTTCTTTTTGGAATTGTGTATGTAATTTGCGAATGGCTATGTGAACATATCCACTGGGATGCGTCTCAAGAGTTAAAGATATATCATCTAAAGACTCCTTACTCATCCCTAATGAATTTAATTTTGTCTTCGCGATTATCAGACACCATTCCTAAAGAACGACAATGAGTATTGCAATTCCAGCGTACACATTTGTAACAAACACCCATTTGTTTAGCTCTACGTTTCTTTGCATAGGTGCTTCTTCCAAAACCAGACATATGTGAAATAAAAGAGTCAGAAGATTCACCTGCCAATCGGACTTGTGCTTCAATTACCCAATGAATTTCATTAGGAATACCTTTGATCATCAGTAGTCTCATCCGTTCCAAGAGAGCTTTGTAGACTTTCATCAGAGATTTTTGAGGGAGAGAAGGAAATTGCTTGTGAAGATTTGCGAGAGCTTCTTCCATCGTGAAATGACTAAACCTGCAAAAATTAAACACACAAAAATAAAACACACCAGATCACAATATATACAAAAATTACATGGGTTGCCTCCCTGCGAGCGCTAAGTTTAAAGTCGTCAGCTAGACGTGACTGCTCGAACGTTTATGTTGGATCTGAAAGTGTGACACTTTCTTTTTGTCGCTCAAATGATTCTCCCCAGTATTGCTTGACACGCTTGTTTTTAACCTTGAAAGTTTTGTTGGAGTCAGGATCATGTATCTCAACGGCTCTGTCTGGTAAAACCTTGGTGATCACAAATGGACCTGACCACCGTGATTTTGGCTTCCATGGGAAGAATTTGACCTTTGATTTATTTAACAGTACCTTCTGCCATGGTTCCAGTTGTATGCGCACTAACTTCTCATCATGTCTTTTCTTGCCCTTTTCTTTGTACAATTTGGCATCCTCAAAAGGCTGATTGTGAAATTCCTCCAATTCGTTGAGCTGGTGGAACTTTTTCTCTTATGTTGCTTGTAGTGCAAGAATTGGCTCTTTCAGTGCAAAAGATGCTTTATCTTTAGGCTTTACAGGAAATTGACATGTTTTAAGTTTGTCAGTAGAACTTTTTCTTTCATCAGAGTTCTGAACGGTACTATGTATCACATCAAGTTTGAAACATTCCTCCTTCTTTTCATCATCTGGGAAATTCATGGCCTTGAAAACATTGAATGTTACTTCTTGGTCATGTACCTTCATGGTTAATTCTCCTTTTTGTACATCAATAATGGTTCGACCTGTAGCCAAGAATGGTCTCCCGAGGATGATTGGCACGTCTGCGTCTTCCTTCATATCAAGGACAATAAAATCTGCTGGGAAAATGAATTTGTCAACCTTGACCAGCACATCCTCAACTACACCTCTTGGAAATACGAGCGTTCTATCAGCGAGTTGTAGTGAGACTGAAGTTAGCATTGTTTCTCCAATCTGTAATTTCCCGAAAATAGAAAAAGGCATCAAGTTAACACTAGCACCTAAATCACACAGAGCCTTACCGAAGTCATGTTCTCCTATGGTGCAAGGAACAGTGAAACTGCCAGGATCTTCCGATAATGTTATTGTCTCGTAATCTCCCAATCTCCGCTTTCGTGAAAGAATGTCTTTCATGAAATTGGCATAGTTGGGCATTTGTTCCAACACTTCTGCAAATAGAATGTTGATATGCAGCTTTTTAAAGATCTCCAGGAACCGAGAAAATTGCTTGTCCAATTTTTTCTTCTGAATACGTTGAGGAAAAGGTGGAGGTGGAATGATTTGTTCTTTTTCCTTTGATTCTTTTTCCTCCATCTGTTGCTTTGTTTCTTTTGGAACTTCCTCAGCAGCTGTTTTGGCTCCAACATCTTTGTTGATTTTAGTACCGCTTTTTAACATGATGGCATGACATTGTTCCTTCCCCATGTTTCTTGGATTTGGCTCTGTGTTGCTAGGAATGGTACCTGGCGGTCTGTAACTCTGAGCATTTGCCAGTTGTCCAATTTGATTCTCCAGTGCTTTAATAGAAGCAGATTGACCTTGAATTAATGCTGCTTGGGATTGAAACATAGCATCATATCTTGCTACTTGAGATTGAAACATAGTATCATATCTTGCTGCTTGAGAGTCGTGTTTTGCTTCTATCTTTTTCAAGTGGGTCAACACTTCTGTTATTCCTGGTTCATTTGCCTGCTCCTGGCTTTTGTTCTGTTGTTGGAATCCAGGTGGTGGATAGTTCTGCTGTTGGGCTGAATTGTTGCTCCATGATAAATTAGGATGATTCCTCCACCCTGGGTTGTAGGTGTTGGAATATGGATTGTTCCCCTGTCTGTTGAAATTGTTGACAAAATTCACCGTTTCTTCAAGTTGGTTCGACTCTGGTGCTCCTCCATATGGTGAACTTGTGGATCCAGTGGTAAGAGTCTCCATGAATTTGCATATATGATCTAGCTTGGTGTTGACTACTGTATTGGCTCCACTTTCATAAATTCATGCAATTCTTTGGATCATGCTCCTTTCTGTTGGCCACAAGGAATTGTTGTTGGCCATTTCTTCGATTAGGTCCCAGGCTTGATCTTCTCCTTTTGCCATCAAGGCTCCTCCAGCAGCAGCATCAATTGTGGTTCTCATTATTCCAGAAAGCCCATTATAGAATGTTTGGACTTGAAGCCATTTTGGAATCTCATGGTGAGGACATTTCCGGAGCAAATCTTTATACCTTTCCCAAGCTTCGCAGAGGGGTTCTGATTCTTGTTGTACAAAGGATGTGATGTCATTCCTCAGCTTTTCGGTTCTGGCTGGTGGAAAGTACTTTGCAAGAAATTTGGTGGCTAAAGTGTTCCAAGTTGTGATTGAACCTGCTGGTAGTGAATGTAGCCAAGTTTTAGCTCTGTCCTTCAAGGAGTATGGGAGAACACGCAATCTCACTGCTTCTTCAGCTTCTCGGTTGTAATTGAAAGTGCCGCAAACTTCCAGGAAGTTGCTGATGTGGGCATTAGGATCTTCAGTTGCATTCCCCCCAAACTGAACTGACTGCTGAATCATCTGAATGCATGTTTTGATGTCACCTGCATTTTCTGGTAAGGGAGGAAGTACAATACAGGAAATGAGTCTGTCAACCACCGGAATGGTTCTGTCTCGAATGGGAATTGGTGGTGCAACCTCCAACAGTTCAGGTTTCATGTTAATGATTGCTTCTTGGCCTTCTCGCCTTTCCCTTCTCAACTGTCTGATGGTTCTTTCAATTTCTGGGTCAAGCGGTCGGAGTTCAAAACTTCTGGTTCGTCTCATGTAGTTTCTGAGAACCTGAAACGCAAGAAAACAAAAACAATAAGTAAAAAGAAATTAGATACAAGTAACGTATCTAATCCCTAAACTAATAGTGAAAGATAAATAAGTCCCCGGCAACGGCGCCAAAAACTTGACCGGCGTAAACACACACGTATAACGTAAGCGCACGTATCGTTCAAGTAGTATAAAAATATCGATCCCACGAGGACTTAATATCTAAACTATTGATTTTATAAGGACTTAATATCTAACAGGTTGTTTGATTGATTTGAAATGGTGACGATTCTAAATTTAAAAACAAGTAAATAAAATTATTCGAAAGTAGATTTTAAGAAAATTCAATATTAAAAACTATCTAGGGTTGTGATTTCTTCCAATATCATTTTAAAGATGAAGTGGTTATTTTATGTTTGTGTAATAAATCGGTTTACTAACCTGGAACACTAAATTATGCAAAAGCCTATGTCGATGGTCAGACGCAAATACCCAGTTTAACCCAATTGAACCATATGTCTATGTCAACCAAATTATCTGGATTCATTAAGCTTAAGTTCCAATTATGGCTACCCCCGCCCGACAGGTATATGTCTATCCAGTAAGGAAATCTATTAAAGGGTTATCTATCCTCAAGGAAGATCGTGGACTATTGAGTCTAAGGTCTTAAACTTAAAATCCCTATGTCTAGTTCATTTTAAGTTTCCCAGTTCAATTTTATTAATAGCCAGTTAATGAAAAAGCATTAAGATTAAGACTCAATAAATAAATCTTTATATTACCCAAGCTATAATCTAACCCCTTATAAACCGGTGATATTGGATTTCATCACAACCCCAGATAACTGGCTTAGTTACGACACATATTTACGGGTAGTAAAAATTTAAATAAAATAAAAGACATAAAGTAAAATACTGAAATTAAATACTGAAAAGTAAATTGCTGAAAAGTAAAAAAAAAAGTAAAAAGTAAAAAGTAAAAAGTAAAAAAAATAAAAGTAAATTGCTGAAGAATAAATTGTTGAAAAGTAAATTACTGAAATTAAATAAAATAAAAGTACAATAAAAGAAAATATTGGGGTTAGAGGATCAACTTTTATTACTACTATTTTAGATATCTCCCTTAATATAATATATTAACTTTACGTGATAATTACCAACCAACCATAAAGGCGGTATCCTGATTAAGTCAAATTAATAATTAATTACCAACCGACCAACCAGGCGGTATCCATACTTAGTCAGGTTAAAACCAATTTATAATTAATTACCAACCGGCCAATATAGCGGTATCCTCATTAAGTCAAGTTTTAAATAGTTTATATATTATAATTAATGGAGATTAATCTAAATAGCAATAATAAAAGCTTTACCTTTCACCCCAGCAAAGGGGAATTACCTCTTCATTGCTTGAAAAATAAAAACTGCAAAAGTAAGGAAATGAAAGGATTGTGCGTAAAACTAAATTGCGGAAAGTAAAAACTGAAAAATAAAAAAAAATAAAAAAAAGTGCGAAAGCGGAAATTAATTACTGAAAGCTATAAATAAACAAACAAGATACAATCTTCTTATTTATTCTTTAGGAATTTCAAAGAAGAAAGTATGCATTTTACAAATGAAATGGTTTGGTATTTATAGGCAAAATTTTGCCTCCATCAAATCATCCACCAAATCAATTATTAATTGCTCCACTAATTGCTCCACCAAATCCATTATTAATTGCTCCACTAATCTCTTATCATGTTTGGTGATGATTTGATCATTTTTATTATTTATTTTTTTTTTTTTTTTTTTGCTTTGAAAATGATTGAAAGTGACTTTAATAATTACACACAACACACTTCTGGATGATTCATCAATTTTGGGCATGAAATCGTCAGAATTCGAAATTATTTTGTCTCTCAAAGATTGTAGATCTTTGAGTCTTCTTTAATCTAGAACTTGAATCAGCTCAATCGGATATCGGAGTAAAAAGTTATGCCCAACATACGACAGATGCACAAAATTGGAATTTACAAAACTGAACTTCGTTAAAACGCCCTTTCAAGTTTCCAATCTCCAAAATTAAAATATCTAGTCCAATAATTGCCCTTATTTGACCCATATTTCGTCCTAAATGATTTCATTGAGATCCGATATTATTTTATCTTCAAAATAAACTAAAACACATCAAAACGTTCATCAAACCCGAGAAACTAAACAAAATATTAAGTTAAAGGGGCGGTAAATATTGATATATTTTCCGCTCATCAACGGGCGTTCGAACGCCACTCGAACGCGCCACGAACGTGTGCTCTCTGGAAAGGTTCGTTTGAACGCTTACTCGAACATACCACGAATATTTGCTCTCTGGAACGCTTACTCGCACCACGAACGTTTGCTCTCTGGAATATTTCGTTCGAACCCAACAGCGAACTCGCCACTAACACCATACGTTTGAAAGCTTCAACGAACGCAGTACTAGCGAATTTGCTCCAGCTTTGCCAAATATCAGTCCAATTGATCCAAGTTCTTTAAGACTTATTACAACTCAATTGAACTTGTTTTGTTACGGATATTGCCAATAAAAATGGAAGTAACTACACTCTTCAGTGATCAGAGAATCACGATAATAATGAGAGGTAAAATAAAACAATTTAATTAGCTTGTTATGTTTAGAAGCATGATAATGGAGTATTATGAATAGTATGGCAAAATGGTGTTTTCAATAACCTTACATTTTCTTTATACTTCTTCATAAACACAATTCTTTATTTTACTATACATTCTCAAACCTCAAAATCAAATAAAACTTTACTAATATGAATAACTTTTTCTATCAACCTGTGATTTTTTAACAAAAAAATGCAATCTTAATATTTATTAATATTTTAATATTATTTTATTATTTTAAAGGAAAACCAGTAACAAAAACCAATTGTCCCTTTAAGAAAAAAAAAATTGTGTTTGGCTGCCAAGTAATCTTTGGCTACCATGCCCCTGTCTGATATACAGGGTCTTCGTTAGCAATGGCCTCAATTGAAATATTAGAGTGAAGCAAATGAAAGGAGCGAAATTTACTCCGTCTTATTCTTGTCATTGTATTTTTTGCCTTTATAATTTTTTTTTCTTTTTTAATTATAGTGATGATGTTTTCTTCATTTTTTTCTATTTTTTTTTTTATAATTAATTAACTATCTCACTGCTTTTCAAGAAAATAATAATGACTATCTCACTTCTTAGGATTTTACATTAAATAAGACAACTCTTACCGATAATTATTCATTACCACTAACAAACATGATTGCCCTCTAGGGGTAGCCTAGCAGTGGTTACGGAACCGGCGATTTTGATTTCGAAATCGAACCGTAAAATTATAGTTTGATTTTGGAATCGGCACCGGCGGTTTCGATTCGAAACCGCATTAATAAAAACTAAAAAATTAATAAAACTAAATGTAAATTAAATTAATTTTAATTAAATTAATAAATATTATTATACAAATATCAACATAAGTGATCTTCATGGTAAAATTTTGTACTTCACTAATTCATTATTAAATTTATTTTATTTTATTTTTGTAGTTCCGGAACCGAAATCGAAACGTAAAATTATGAATTCGGATTCGGTTTCTAGAATCGGAACCTCCGATTCTTGGAACATGAGGTTTCAGGCGGTTCTGGTTTTGGTTCGAAACCGAACCGTGGCCAGACCTATATAGGGGCATCCAATCGGTCAATTAGGTCAACTTGATGGATTGGATCAAATTAATGATAAATTAGAGAAAATATTTGGATTGATTAGATTGAAAATTACCAACAGAATCAATGGACAGGTTGGGGTTGTGTTATCAAACCATCGATCCAACCCAATCCAGCCGAACAAAATAAAAAGCCTAAATCTTTTACTTTACATCACAAGTATAAAATCCTAATTTTCTTCCAGGTTCCAAATTCAATTTACGTATTGTTTAAAGAAACTTAAATATCATTTTAGGATTGCAATACTTCAAAAGCATTTTTAAACTTGATGGATCGTTCGGTACAGTCATAACCATTTTGCTTAATTAATGACAAAGTATACTCAATTGAAATTTTTGAATGGAGCAAAAGAAAGCAAAATTTAGCCTGCCTTATCCTTGTCATTGACATTTTTTAGCTTTATGATGATGATGGCGATTTTTTCTTTTTTTTTTTTTTTTTTTTGAGGGTAATGACTTAACTTTCTCACCTTCCTAGGATTTTATATTAACAAGACAGCTCACCGATAATTATTCATTGCCACTACCAAACATGATTACTCTCTTAATACTGCTTTGAAATTAAAATTCAAACCCACACCATTCTTCGTCTTCTTTTCGGGCTAAATTGAAGCATGTAAAATCCTCGACTGTCTCAGGCTCTTTCAAAAAACGCACTCCCTATATTCAAACCCACACCATTTTTTTTTCTTTTTTTTGAAATCGTTGGAAACTCTGCCGTCAAACCACCCATTACGGGCTTAAGTGGAGCAGGTAAAACCTCCGACTGTCCCAAGCTCTTATAAGAAACGCACTCGTTGAATTCGGATTCAGAACCACAATGTGAGGTCTTGAGCCTTTCACCACAAAACCACGCTCCTTGGGGACAAACTCACGCCATTCTTACTCATTGAAATAAATCATAAATTTTAAACATGTTCAGATAATCTATTTCATATTTTTTAATTTGAATTTTATTTTAACATTTTCATGCAAAAAAAAAAAAAAAAATTATATTACATTAATATTTTAGTTGGGATGTTACTAGTCGTATGTCTAAAACATATTTGCATGCCCGACCTTATATTTTATTTTCATATTTACCTAGTTGAATTTTTTTAAACTAGTTGGATTTTTTTTTAAAAAAAAATTAATTAATTTTATATGAATAACTTTCTTTTATATACATATACATATACATATATACATATACATATATATATACATATACATATACATATATACGTGTATATATATATATATATATATATTGGCACCAAAACACTTACCTAATCATATTTCTTATTCAATAAATTATAATTAGGGGTGGCAATTTGAGTTATGATTCGTTTATTCGTTCAATTCGATTTGCTTTAAATTGATTACGGGTTTGAAAAAATAAATTCGTTTAATAAATGTGTCAATTCAATTCGTTTCGTTTATTAAACGAATAGATTACAAATTTAAGTTCATTAATTCGTTTATTCGTTTAGGATTCGTTTTATTATTTTCTTTTACTAATTATTGTTATTTTTCAATTAAGATTCGAGAAATTATGGCTATTTACCATAGAAAAAATAATATTATCTATATTTGATGAGTTTTTTTTAGTCAATATATTGATTACATTTTTTTATATGTATATATTTATGAAGAATTTATGTAAATAAATTATGATATTTTTGTTATATAATATTATGACTAAACGAATATTAGTATTTGATTTGTTTAATAAACTAATCAAATATGAATCAGGATGTTAATATTCATTTAATAAATGAATCGAATATGAATTCATCACATTTTGATTCGATTCGTTTAGGATTCGATACAAATTTAATTCGTCAATTCGTTTTATCACTCATATTTCTAATGCACCGCGCGCCTCTAATTAAATTTTGGTACATTGTTATTTATTTCGTAATGTAACAGTCTTCACATTACTAACTTTCCTCCAAATAAATTATCTAGTATTTAAAGTTATTATGTTATTGACTTAGGTGTTATTTAGTATTGTGGTTTATATGTAATAAAATTATAAAATTATGTTTTGATTTTATTGTTTAGTTAACGATAAAAAATTATAATTATTAATCATGTTTTTTTCTACAAAAATGAGTTTTAATAAAAAATTGTACCGAATTTTTTTGAACATAAAATAAAATTATATATATATATATATATATATATATATATAAATTATAATTTGTTTATCACACTTTTTAATTACAATACCAACATAGCATTATTATTATAAAAAATCTCAAGGATAACGAAAAGTCAATGATCAAGTTTTCGCACACAAGCTTTAATGGAGAAATTTCTTTAATTTGTGTTCATGCAAGCATGAGAATAGAGTGTGTTAGGGTGCGTAAAATAAAAAAACATAGGGTGTTTTTGTTTCGTTATAAATTATTTTTATAAGTAAAATATTTTCTATCAAAATCATCTTTGAAAAGTAATGTGTTTTTCGATATTTGACTATCGCTTAAAAATATTTTTGAAAAAATATTTTCATATATTTGACACATTTAGGGATGGCAAAAGAGTCAAGAACCAGCCTGGATCCACATGGACCCAGAACACCCGAATCTGCAAAAGAATTTATGAATCCGAGTAGCGAAATTATGGATCCACGTGAATTCTGAATTATAAGACATAGATCCGAAATTTTTATTAATTGGTTTATTAAACAATTTTAAAAATAAATACAAATAGAATAGAATAGAATTTTAAAAAATAAAGAATGGAATTAAAAATTAGAAAAAAAAAAGTATAAACTCTAAATATAATACAATGTAATGTAATTAAAAATTTAAAAAATAAGAATATAAATGAATTTTTTAAAAAAAAAAATCTACTCAGATCCGGACCTCGAGCTTGGATCTGGATTTTTTAGATCTAGATCCACCAAAATATATCATGGATTCTAATTCAGGTCCAGAATTTTTCTTCCCTAGGTGTGTCTAATATATATTTTGAAATTTTGTTTTTAGTGATTAGAACTTAGAAATGAGTTATGGAAACTTTGGTAAGGGGGAAAAGTTTTTTCCATAAAATGATTTATAAATTTATATTTCGTAAGTCATTTTTTTTTTTTTTAAAAAAAAAAGTAAACTTTTCTATTGACCAAAAAATAGTTTACATTGTCTAAATTTTCCGTAAATATCATATATGCCATAAAATAGGAAAATCGTTTTCCCGAAAAAAATTTACTGCGAAACAAAGAAAATCTTAATTACTTGTTCTTTTTTTGGGGGGGATTATTATAAGATGTGTTTGTTTTTTGGAATTAATATTTAATAATTTTTTTACTATTAATTAGAATTTGTAACAAAATTCTCTAAATTATTCTATTTCATTTGCGTACAATAGTTATATATGTGGTACCTACTCCTTTTATTCCTTGATTAATTGAACTTAAAATAATTATTTTTCACCTATATTTATTTCTCAAGTTTGTTCCATCTATATTGAGCCACTATATCAGGACACCAATTTGGAAAAGAAAAACAAAACAAATAAATAAATAATCCCTATCTTTTTTTACAAGTAAAAATGTCAATTTCATACTTTACCAATTAAAGGAGACCCAAATTCAACAATAATATCAAGAAAATTTTTATTCAAGTCGAGTGACCACAGCTAAAATTTTATATTCAAACTGGAATGACTGCGATGGTAATAATATATTATTCAAAAACAGAAAATAATATCAATAAAACCAGAAATAACAGTATAGAAAAATAGCAACAAAATTAATCTAAGGGCAAAATGGCCTGCCCAATCTAGTCCTATGACTAGGAACAATAAAACGCCTTATCCTCCCTTTTTGTTCCTCCAAATACCCTTCACAAAGAAAAGTCTTAGAAAATTTATCTTCAACAACTCTATCAACATCATGCACAAACACATCAGTATCACCATTTTCCCTATTCCTAGCCATCAACCCCGCCGTGTATATTGCCGTCATCCGCCCCGGCGCCGCCTCATGGTAACCCGTTGGTGCATCAACCATTATCAAGTCCCATTCAACATCATACACCTCAGAGGGAAACCCCTTTAGGGCAAGCTGACACTTGGAGAATCTTGGATCACTTACAGCTTTACATTCATCACTTGCTCCGATCCTCATAAGCTCATCGGCTTCATGAACTTTGGTATCGTACTCGACGTGATAAGATTCTAGGGTTGGGATTTTCTCTTTGATTGGTTGATCCATGATTTGTCTTCTTCAAGAAATACTGTACGGCCTCCATGGTTAAGAGATGCCCACATTAAGCTGTCATGGCCTAGGCCAAAGACTAGGAAGTTGCATGGTGATTTTTTTTCCAAGACTCTTAGGGTTACTGAGATTTCTTTTAGGGTTTGTTGTGGGGTTATGTTTGTGGTTGCATAATGGACCAGGGCATTGGCTAATGAAGGTGGGGTTTTGGTGCAAGTTTGAGTTAAAGGAAGAGATGGGCAATTTGGGTTTGATTCTGGCTCTTGAATTTGAATCTTATCTAGTGTTTGCGTTGAGTTGGCTAAAGGGTTTTGATTGGAAGAAGATGAAGATGAAGATGAAGATGAAGATGAAGAGAAGGTTGTTTTGGTGATGAAAAGGAGAAGCAAGAGGAAGAAAGCACAAAGGAGAATGAGCTTGATGTTCAATGGATGAGATTGAGTAATTTTGGACCTCATTGTTAATTTCTTAAAATTTTGGTTTGAGGGAGGAGAGAAATGATTTAGATTATAGATTTATGTTGGAGGAAGAAGAGTAAGAAAAAAAAAAAAAAGAGGAATTGTTGAAGAGGCTAGAATTTGTTTGTTTGGTTTCACTTTTGCTTAAAGAAAGGGATAGTGCAAAAGATAGTGAGATTTGATGTTAGTTTGGAAGGGAACACTTTATCTGATAAGGTCACCATCATGATAAGGTACCATGCACACTCTATTTAAAAAATCATGACCACCTAATCACTTCTTTTTTTTTTCGAACAAAGATTCACTACAAGAAAATGGCTATTCACTACAAGAAAACGGCTTTTCAACGTCGCCCTAAAAGAGGAAAAAGTCGACGCTAAAAATTTTGGTGTTGAAATATAATGACGCAAAAGATGAATGTTAAAAACTGACATTTAACGTCGTCAAATTAACATTTAGCATCGCCAAATCAGAGCCACTAAATCTATTAAAAATTATTAAAAATAAAATATTATTAAAATATATTTAGTTATCAATAATTACATTTATTCATTTAGCGTCGAATAAGCCTTATGTGACGCTAAATCTTTGATAAGATGTATATATATGTGTGTATGCGTGCAATGTACATAAATATCATCAATTATTTATAATTAATAATAGTTATTAATTATTATTATTATTGCAGATTTTTTAGCGTCATCTATGTTTTTGGTGATGTTAAATGTAATAAATTTAGCATCGCCAAAAATAGATAACGCTAATTAATAATAATTAATAATCTTATTATTATTAAAGGAATTTTAGCTTCGCTAAAAATAGAGGACACTAATTATTAATAATAATTATTATTATTACATGTATTTTAGCGTCGCTTAAAAAAATTTATGTTAAATGTATTACATATAGCGTTGCCAAATTTATAGGCGATATTAAAACTAACATACGGCGTATCTAATAAGCTCGACGTAAGAAGTTGTTATTTTTAGTGTCGTTTGTTTTTTACAACAATAAATGATATATTTAACGATAATTTTTATGGCGACGCTAAATTTTTGGACCGCTTTTTGTTGCAGTGGTTTGTGATATAAGATTACCTTAGATGGCCTAACTAAATAAAGAAGTAACTTAAAGAGGAAGAACTCAGATGGTGAAGGACAATGATTGATTGTTTGATATTTGTTTTTTTTTTTTTAATTATTAGTCTTGAAAATGAAGAAAAAAGAAAGTTAATAACGTGATGTGGACAAGAAAGCTACTATATATGGTTCTGTTTGTAGTTTGTACAAACAGCTCATATGCATAGTTGGTAGATCTGTTGATTTTGGTTGACTAATTGTATAAATAATTAAATTCACTTTTGTCTTCCCATTTTTCTTTTATGGAAAATGTGTGTCGAAAATTCTTCAATATTATATAGATGAAGGAGGGATATGTCCTTTGGATGGTACCCCTTAAGGATATGCCCTCCAATTGAAAATAATATGGTTATAGGCTCCAAAGATTACATGAGAGGAGTATAACATTTTGAACATGTCGCTTGGATGGTACCCCTTCAGAAAATGGTTTGTACCATAACATTTCCCTCTAATAAAATAAACTAAAGCCGTGGTAGGTATGAACTTGTGCATGTGAGCTGGCCATTTTAAAGTGTTTGAAGAGTTGAAAAAGATGCAGGTGGTTAGGACTTCTGTTCGTATTAATTTATTTCTTAAAACCTGCAACTCTAATTATGAACAACAAGTGTATGTTGTGAATTTCTTACAAGAAGTGTAAGTGTTTGTCTGGAATCTTCTTGAATAAGCAACCTCGAGGTTAATTTCTTGAATTTTACAAGCAAAGCAATATGTTTCCTTTTTGGCCACGTGTCCAATTTTTTGCCACGTGTATCATTGGTACGATGTTTTTGGTCTATAATATAAATTTCAACACTAATTATTTTGTAACATGGATAGGGATGGATCCGGCCGGCGGTTCAGTTCGGTTCTGATTTAATTTAAATTATAAATTAAAGAGCTTGATAAAATTCTTATTTAATGTAATTAAAAATTACATTTAATTTTTAGATAAAATTCTTATATAAAAATATGTAATTTAAATTAAAAATTAAATTACATATTTTGTTGGAACCCTAGGGTTCCATCCGGTTCCAACCGGAACCTTGCGGTTTCGGTTGAAACTGCTGGAACCGAATGGTTCCAACCGGTTCGGTTTGGGTAACAACCCTAAGCGAACCAGACCGGTCAGGTTCCGGTTCCGATTCCAGAACCGGAACCGATTGGAACCAGAACCATCCAGTTCCAACCGGTTCGGAACCGGAACCTTGGCTGGGTCTAGATAGTAAATCCGAATTTCCATCGATATTGCGAATGTGATGGGATTCGAGATTATTTTTAATCTCTAAAAAAAATTGAATTAGGATTTGAAATAATTTTTTATCTTGAATAAAAAATCAGGTTGTGATTTGAGATAATTTTTAGGTCCAAATCTCGATCAAAATCTCAAGCAAGTCAATTAAAAATTTGGTTAATTTTTTTTATCTTGAATCTATAATCGAGACAGGATCAAAATTGGCAAATCACAGTTCAGATATGGGATCGGAATTTGTAAATCCCAGTATGTTATGACTGATTTCTATCTCTATTTTTTAGAATATGAAATTGTTAGAGACAGATTCACGGGGTGGGCCCATTGATGATTTGAGGAGCAGACCCATTGGTGAATTGAGGAGCAGTCTAGAAGAACCAGCCCAAATGCATGAGAAGCCTCCAACCCATAGGGTATATGCGAGGAAATGGGAAAAAATGGGCACAACATCAGCTGAATGAATGTTGTTGACGTGTCAAAGTTTGTTAGGAGTAATGATGAAAACATGAGGGGTGAAGACTTGTATATATGGTGTGTAAAATAACTATATTTTCATTTCATAGCTTATTAATAGTATTATCATTATGCATATTAGATTGATGTATATATATGTTAAGAATGACATCGACCTTAGAATATTCTTGTAGTAATACTAGACATTGGGTGGTCCGATATTGGGATAAGTATTACTATTGTAAACTATTCTTAAAGTAAATATTCTTATTCGTTGGTTTTGGAATACGATCGAATTCCTATAACTTAGAAGACTAGCACATATCATATATTGGAATTGGAATTCTAATGGTTTAACCTGATGTACCATGAGTTTTGGAAACTCGTATAGACGTGTGGGTATTGGATGAACCAAATACTGAATGACTCACAGGCGATTCCTAATAGTTGAAAGTACACACCACCGTCAATAGGAATCTCCTCGAGTCGAGTAGCATATGTAATCCTTTGACTATAAGATATCATTGATTTTGTGTGAGATCCTCCACAGTTTGATGCAATGTATGTCAAAAACCTTTCATGGTCTGGCCTCTAGATGTTCGGAGGTAGCCGAATTGCGTACATATTAGCTAGGCTTATATGATGAACGTGTCTGAACTTAGAGAGTCCCAATATGAAGTGTACTCGTTGAGCACTTGGGTAGCCGATTAATTTTGATAAAAGATAATATTCGATATTATAATTATTAACTTAGATAATCAATTGTTATTGGATAACATTGATTATTTACTTTGACCTAATTGGATTAATTGGATTAATTCAATAATTACACAATGGCTTAATAGTAAAATCATAATTATCTCTATCATTTGAGGATATTATGATAATTGTAAGTATGTAATAATAGGTGATTTTGGCTTGATTTAATTGGATTAAATCAAAGTGGCAAACATTGAACTAATCCATTTCCTAATCCTTGTCTTGATTTAATTGGATTAAATCAAAGTGGTAAACAATTAAGATTAGTCACACCTAATTATACATATTTGGACAAATTAGATTAAGCCCTCCTAAAAGTTGATTACAACTTTTATTAATTAAAAATTGCCTAAGTTTTGTTATAAATAACAAGCTTTATGAAGGTTTTAATTAAGCAAAGTAAAAGCTTGAGAAAGCTAAATACAAGCAAGTATTAGAGATATTAGCCTAAGTTAGAGAAGTGTTTAGAGAAGCTTTGTGAGGTCTCTACAACATTTCAACTAGGAGAAATCAAGATTGGATCTTAGGGTGAAGCTCGCTAGCATTGGAATCAAGATTGGCTCTTGGAGTCAAGCTTGCTAATCCTTGGAAGTTCTTGTAGGCACTGCATTTTTGCATATAAGTCCCTATGATGAGTCTCATTTGGAGACACTACCTTTTAAGTCGAGGAAGTCGCGGGAAACGGACGTCGGAAGGGAATCGGTATTTTCGTTAGATTTTATTCTCTTGTTTACATTAAATTACAAATAAAATTCTTATTTAAAAAAATAAAAAAATAAATTAAATAGCTTGATTTAATTTAAATTAAAAATTAAAGAGCTTGATTTAATTTAATTAACGAACGCGTTCTCGAATACAACACGAACGTACACACACTGGACAGTCTTGTTCGAACGTAGATACGAACGTGACACTAACGAATTAGTCTTGGAATAGTTTATAAACTGAAAAGACTTAGTTTAATTTAAGTATTCATAATATTAACTTAGTAAATCATATACTGAATCACAATAATCTTGGTAGTTTAGATTTAAGTTATTATTAGGGTGTTCAATTCTCATAAGCATACACATAGTGATAAAGTTGAAAGATAATTGTGTGTTGCATAATTGGTTGAGAATTTAAAGTGTAATCATACACAAGTAATTTCATTCAATCTTGATTGACACATACACATATATCTACACATATTGAATATTGTATTTTAAATCATAAGTGTAATATTGAGTTTGAATTACTAAAAGATCCTATTGAAGAAGTGTTTAAAGGATATTCTGTCAAAAAAGGCGATAAAAGTCTAAGTGGTCGGGGATTTAAGTGGTTACTCCGGACCCCCCTCGTCCTCTGGAAATATTCCTTTATTTACTTTTCAAAAGAATCTTTAGTCGAAATTCAAGGACTTGTGTTTATTGGAACCACCGTCCAATAGAACAACGAGTGAATACTTTGTATATCACTTGAACAAGATCATTTGTTGATCGTTGTGCGAATTGTCTTTTGTAGACTAATCGACCCATGTTGGTTTTACAAGTTACATATGACTAGCGGAAATATCACAATACCGGTCTCTCATGGAGAAAAACCAGAAAAGTTTAGTGGGGCAAACTTTAAACAGTGGCAGAGCAAAATATTGTTCTACCTGACAACTTTGCAGTTGGCTAAATACCTCAAAGATCCTCCGGATCCAGTGGATAGTGAATCGGAAATAGCCAAGCAACTGCGGGAAGAGACATGGTCGTCTGACGACTTCTTGTGCAAGAACTACCTTTTGGTGGACTTGACAATATCATGTACAATGTGTACCAATGCATGGTTTCTGCGAAGGTTCTCTGGGAATCTCTCAATAAGAAATATAAAACCGAGGATGTCGGACAAAAGAAATTTATCGTGGGTAGGTTCCTGTACTACAAAATGGTAGATTCAAGAACGATAATATCTCAGTTGGGTGAACTGCAGTTGATCATTCATGAAATACTGGATGAATGTATGAAACTCTGTGAGACGTTTCAGGTTGCCACTATTATTGAAAAGTTACCTCCATCATGGAAGGACTTCAGGAGTTATCTGAAACACAAGAAGAAGCAGATGAGCCTTGAAGACCTTGGAGTTCGATTGAGAATCGAGAAGGACAACATGATGTCCGAGAAGGCCAGCTACAAGACTATGGAGTCTAAGGCCAACATCGTTGAGGGTGTAAGGAGTAGCAAAAAGAAAAAGAACAGTGGAGCTGACTATTCCCAAGCTTACAAGAAGTTAAAGGGAAAGTGCTACAACTGTGGAAAGAGCGGTCATATGACAAATGACTACATAAACAAGAAGTCTCAGGATAAGGGCAAGAAAAACAAATGAGGCCCATGTTACTGAAAATGAGCAACTGACTGAAGAGATCTCGAAGATGAATCTGTCAGCAGTAGTAACTGAAGCCAACTTAGTTAGGAATCCGAGAGAATAGTGGGTAGACACTGGGGCTACTCGTCATATCTGTGTAGATAGCAAGATGTTTTCCTTGTATCAGAAGGTCGATGGCGGCGGTCATCTGAAAATGAGAAACTCGTCTACCTCAATAGTAGTTGGACAAGGCACAGTGGTTCAAAAGATGACATCCAGAAAAGAGCTTACATTGAAGAATGTATTGCATGTTCCAGATATTCGAAAGAACTTGGTCTCGGGCTCTCTCCTTAGCAAGCTGGTTTTAAGCTTGTATTTGTTTATAATAAATTTGTAATGACCAAAAATAATGTTTATGTAGGAAGATGATACCTCACTGAGGGCATTTTTAAATTCAATATAATGACTGCCAATAGACACAATGGTAATAATAAAGCTACAACTTCTGCTTATATTATTGAGTCACAAAATGTATGGCATGTGAGGTTAGGACATGTTAATTATGATATGATGTGTAAATTAATTAACATGGACCTTATACCTAAATTTTCAATTGATAGCCAATATAAGTGTGCGGCATGTGTTGAAGCAAAAATGCATAGAAATCATTCCATAGAACGAAGTTCTGAACCCTTGGAACTTGTACACACTGATGTGTGTGATATGAATATTGTGCAAACAAGAGGCGGTAAAAAGTAATTTGTCACTTTTATCGATGACAGCACAAGATTCTGTTATGTGTATTTGCTGAGGAGCAAAGATGAAGCTATTGAGAGCTTTGTACACTACAAGAACGGAGTTGAAAATCAACTTGGCAAGAAAATCAAGAGAATCAGGAGTGATAGAGGTGGTGAATATGTGTCACCATTCGGTGAATATTGTTCCGTGCATGAAATTATTCACGAAACCACTGCTTCTTATTCTCCTAAGCAAAACGGGATTGTTGAGCGCAAAAACCGAACGTTGAAGGAAATGATGAACGCTGTGTTGACAAATTCTGGTTTACTCCAGAACTTGTGGGGGGAAGCCTTGCTTTATGTGAACTACGTTCTAAACAAGCTTCCTCACAAAAGATTGGACAAAACACCATATAAGTTGTGGAAAGGTCACATACATTCCTACAAATACCTAAAAGCGTGGAGGTCACATACATTCCTACAAATACCTAAAAGCGTGGGGGTGTCTTGCCAAAGTAATGGTTCCTAAACCTAAGAAGGTTAGAATAAGACCCAAAACTATTGATTGTATATTCATTGGATATGCTCACAACAGTAGTGCGTATCGATTCTTGGTACACAAGTCTGAGATTCCTGACATCAATCCGAATATGATAATTGAGTCAAGGAATGCGACATTTTTTGAAGAGGCGTTTCATTGTAAGAAAAGACAAAGAACAGAGTCTCTCAAAAGAACGATTGATACTTTCAAAGACAGTGATCATATTGAGCAAGAATCAGATCAACGTGCAAACGTTGAGACAATCAAACCTAGACGTAGCAAAAGAGCTAGAACGTCTAAGTCGTTTGGTCCCAATTTTCTGACATACCTGTTAGAAAATGAGCCTCAAAGCTATAAAGAAACTATGTCGTCTCCGGAGGCACCTCTGTGGAAAGAGGCTATTAATAATGAGATTTATTCAATCCTACAGAACCATACTTGGGAGTTGGTTGATCTTCCTCCAGGTTGTAAGCCACTGGGCTACAAATGGATATTCAAACGGAAGATGAAAACGGATGGATCAATAGATAAGTACAAGGCAAGACTTGTCATAAAAGGTTATAGAAAAAAAGGAATGCCTTAATTACTTTGACACTTATTCACCAGTGACTCGTATCACATCGATAAGAATGCTCATAACCATAGCAACTATATTTGGTCTTGAAATACATCAAATGGATGTAAAGACGACATTCTTGAATGGTGAATTGGATGAAGAGATTTACATGGAACAACCAGAAGGGTTTAATGTTCCTGGACAAGAACAGAAGGTGTGCAAACTTGTAAAATCCTTGTACGGATTAAAACAAGCACCTAAACAATGACATGAGAAATTTGACAAAGAGATGTTGTCAAGTGGGTTCAAAACCAATGAGTGTGATAAATGTGTGTACACCAAATCAACTCAGAAATGATATGTCATTGTGTGTCTCTATGTAGACGATATGCTGATAATTGGTAGTAATCATGAAATGATTCAGTCTACCAAAAATGTGTTATCCAGCAAATTTGATATGAAATATTTGAGAGTAGATGATGTGAATCTAGGAATTAAGATTTCCAGGACATCAGACAGATATATATTATCACAGACTCATTATATTGAGAATATGCTTGAGAAATATATCAAAGGGGATCTAAATGTGGCTATAACCCATGTGGACCTAACTCTTCATCTATCAAAGAATACTGGCTCAAGCATATACAATTGGAGTATTCGAGAATCATCGGAAGTCTGATGTATCTCACGAATTGTACACGACCCGATATCGCTCAAGCTGTGAACATGCTTAGCAGATATACGAGCAATCCAGGACATAACCACTGGAAAGCCATAGTAAGATTTTTGAGGTATCTGATAGAAACTTCAAAATATGGGTTACATTACGAGAAATATCATGTTGTTCTAGAGGGATACAGCGATGTTAACTGGATATCTGATACAGTGGATTCCAAATCTACGAGTGGATTTGTTTTCACACTTGGTAATGCAGCCGTGTTATGGAAATCCTCGAGGCAAACATGTATTGCCCGGTCTACTATGGAATCAGAGTTCATAGCCTTAGACAAAACAGCGGAAGAAGTAGAATGGCTTAGAAACTTCCTGGAGGATATTCCTAGTTGGCCCAAACCGGTGCCAGCGATTAGCATATATTGTGATAGCCAATCGGCTATTGAGAGAGCCCAAAATACAATGTATAATGATAAGTCTCGACACATACGTCGGAGACATAATACCATACTTCAACTGCTCTCAAGTGGCATAATATCGATCGATTATGTTAAGTCGAAGGAAAACCTAGCGGATCCACTAACTAAAGATTTATCTCGAGAGTAAGGTGAGAAGTCATCGAGGGGAATGGGCTTGAAGCCTATAATCTAAGAATTGTCACTGTGGAAATCCAACCTAACTGACTAGAGATCCCAAGATATAGGTTCAAAATGGACAACAGAAACTTTGTGCAATTCAAAACAAGCACTGAAGAGTTTTGTACTCTTTCCCATTTCGATAATGACGCCGAGTGCTGTCTGTCAAGGTTAGGATAAGCTAAGGCTTTTAATGATCACTATATTAGGAGATGAGTCCTAATGGGGGTAAAGACAGATTACCTCTTCATAGTAGATCACCAATGTCAAGTAAGAAGTGAGGCCGCTTCCATGGGATTTACAAGCTGATTTCCCTAAAATGCTTGATGAATCCAGGACCGTTGTTCAGGGTCGAAATGAACGCAACCGTAGAACGGGTAATGGTCGACGTAAAGTTGTGTGTTGGCAATTGTCTTGGTTTACACCAACGGCAGAACAGTTCAAGACTATGGGTCACTGGTTTGCCAAGTAAATCAGATTGTCATTCACTAGGAAAGGTTCAAGGCGAAAGCTACCTATTTCGATGCAGCTTTAGGTCACGGAAACTCTCTCAAGTGTCTGCATGAATATTTGAAGAATTGTGGGGGATTGTTGAAAAATTCTTCAATATTTTATGGATGGAGGAGGGACATATCCCTTGGATGATACCCCTTAGGGACATGCCCTCCAATTGAAAATAATATGGTTATAGGCTCCAAAATTACATGGGAGGGGTATAACCTTTTGAACATGTCCTTTGGATGGTATCCCTTCAGAAAATGGTTTGTACCATAACATTTCCATGTAATAAAATAAACTAAAGCCGTGGTAGGTATGAACTTGTGCATGTGAGCTGGCCATTTTAAAGTGTTTGAAGAGTTGAAAAAGATGCAGGTGGTTAGGACTTCTGTTCGTATTAATTTATTTCTTAAAACCTGCAACTCTAATTATGAACAACAAGTGTATGTTGTGAATTTCTTACAAGAAGTGTAAGTGTTTGTCTGGAATCTTCTTGAATAAGCAACCTCGTGGCTAATTTCTTGAATTTTACCAGCAAAGCAATATGTTTTCTTTTTGGCCACGTGTCCAATTTTTTTTGCCACGTGTATCATTGGTACGATGTTTTTGGTCTATAATATAAATTTCAAAACTAATTAATTTGTAACATGGATAGGGATAGATCCGGCCGGCGGTTCAGTTTGGTTCTGCATCGGAACCGAACCGAACGGTTCCCGGTTCCACACTAAATGTGGAACCGGAATCGTAACCGAAACCGGAATCGGAACCGAACCGTTCGGTTCTAGTTTCATTCGATTTTTTTTTTTTGCTTTATTTAAAATAAAAAATTGAGATTAATAAAATAATATAATTAAAATTATGAATTTGAATTTATATAATAAAGTTACATTACATATTTACATTAAATTACAAATACAATTCTTATCTAAAAAAATAAAAAATAAAATTAAAATTAAAGAGCTTAATTTAATTTAAATTAAAAATTAAAGAGCTTGATAAAATTCTTATTTAATGTAATTAAAAATTTTATTTAATTTTTAGATAAAATTGTTATCTAAAAATATGTAATTTAAATTAAAAATTAAATTAGATATTTTGTTGGAACCCTAGGGTTCCAACCGGAACCTTGCGGTTTCGGTTGGAACTGCTGGAACCGAATGGTTCCAACCGGTTCGGTTTGGGTACAACCCTAACCGAACCAGACCGGTCAGGTTCCGGTTCCGATTCCAAAACCGAACCGGAACCGATTGGAACCAGAACCATCCAGTTCCAACTGGTTCGGAACCGGAACCTTGGCTGGGTCTAGATAGGAAATCCGAATTTCCATCGATATTGCGAATGTGATGAGCTTCGAGATTATTTTTAATCTCTAAAAAAAATTGAATTAGGATTTGAAATAATTTTTTATCTTGAATAAAAAATCAGGTTGTGATTTGAGATAATTTTTAGGTCCGAATCTCGATCAAAATCTTAAGCAAGTCAATTCAAAATTTGGTTAATTTTTTTTATCTTGAATCTATAATCGAGATAGGATCAAAATTGGCAAATCACAGTTCATATATGGGATCAGAATTTGTAAATCCCAGTATGTTATGATTGATTTCTATCTCTATTTTTTAGAATATGAAATTGTTAGAGATATATTCACGGGGTGGGCCCATTGATGATTTGAGGAGCAGGCCCATTGATGAATTGAGGAGCAATCTAGAAGAACCAGCCCAAATGCATGAGAAGCCTCCAACCCATAGGGTATATGCGAGGAAATGGGAAAAAGTGGGCACAACATCAGCTGAATGAATGGTGTTGACGTGTCAAAGTTTGTTAGGAGTAATGATGAAAACATGAGGGGCGAAGACTTGTATATATGGTGCGTAAAATAACTACATTTTCATTTCATAGCTTATTAATGGTATTATCATTATGCATATAAGATTGATGTATATATATGTTAAGAATGACATCGACCTTAGAATAGTCTTGTAGTAATACTAGACACTAGGTGGTCCGATATTGGGATAAGTATTACTATTGTAAACTATTCTTAAAGTAAATATTCTTATTCGTTGGTTTTGGAATACGGTCGAATTCCTATAACTTAGAAGACTAGCACATGTCATATATTGGAATTGGAATTCCAATGGTTTAACCTGATGTACCATGAGTTTTGGAAACTCGTATAGACGTGTGGGTATTGGATGAACCAAATACTGAATGACTCACAGGCGATTCCTAATAGTTGAAAGTACACACCACCGTCAATAGGAATCTCCTCGAGTCGAGTAGCATATGTAATCCTTTGACTATAAGATATCATTGATTTTGTGTGAGATCCTCCACACTTTGATGCAATGTATGTCAAAAACCTTTCATGGTCTGGCTTCTAGATGTTCGGAGGTGGCCGAATTGCGTACATATTAGCTAGGCTTATATGATGAACGTGTCTGAACTTAGAGAGTCCCAATATGAAGTGTACTCGTTGAGCACTTGGGTAGCCGATTAATTTTGATAAAAAATAATATTCGATATTATAATTATTAACTTAGATAATCAATTGTTATTGGATAACATTGATTTTTTACTTTGACCTAATTGGATTAATTGGATTAATTCAATAATTACATAATGGCTTAATAGTAAAATCATAATTATCTCTATCATTTGAGGATATTATGATAATTGTAAGTATGTAATAATAGTGATTTTGGCTTGATTTAATTGGATTAAATCAAAGTGGCAAACATTGAACTAATCCATTTCCTAATCCTTGTCTTGATTTAATTGGATTAAATCAAAGTGGTAAACAATTAAGATTAGTCACACCTAATTATACATATTTGGACAAATTAGATTAAGCCCTCCTAAAAGTTGATTACAACTTTTATTAATTAAAAATTGACTAAGTTTTGTTATAAATAACAAGCTTTATGAAGGTTTTAATTAAGCAAAGTAAAAGCTTGAGAAAGCTAAATACAAGCAAGTATTAGAGATATTAGCCTAAGTTAGAGAAGTGTTTAGAGAAGCTTTGTGAGGTCTCTACAACATTCAACTAGGAGAAATCAAGATTGGATCTTAGGGTGAAGCTCGCTAGCATTGGAATCAAGATTGGCTCTTGGAGTCAAGCTTGCTAATCCTTGGAAGTTCTTGTAGGCACTGCATTTTTGCATATAAGTCCATATGATGGTCTCATTTGGAGATACTACCTTTTAAGTCGAGGAAGTCGCGGGAAATAGACGTCGAAAGGGAATCGGTATTTTCGTTAGATTTTATTCGCTTGTTTAGCGTCGGGCTCGCTTGTAGATCTCGGTTTTAAAATTCACCTAGCCCAAAACCCCCCGCAAACCACTTGGCCTTGACCTAAAACCCCCGCAAGCCCACATACCACCATCCAAAGCCAACCACACGCCCAAGCCAAGCCAACCACACGCCCAAGCCAAGCCCACACACACCACGCCCAGCCCATAAGACACATCCAAAAATAATAAAACACATATTTAACACATGGGAAATTAAAATAAATCAAATAAAATCTAAATAATCACCTACTAAAATAACAAATTACTTACCTAAACAAAACAAATCATATACCAAATTAAAATAAAACAAATAAACATCAAATAAACCTATTCCTAATTTAAACAAATCTTGTCCCCAATTAAATATATGATTTCCTTGTGTGACACTAATTAAATGGCATCTATTTAATACACAAATCTTATTCATATTCAAACAAGAGAAGCCCTAGCAATTGTCTATAAAAGAAACACAAATCCAACACTCACACCCTCTGGCATTCACGCATAACTCAGACAAAAAATATCAAAGAAAGTCCATGCCCAATACAAGCAAGAAGTAACAAGAAATAATTATCTTCTCCTTCTCCCTCCATTGCCGAAAACAAAACCAAAACACCCTCATTGCCGCACAAACACAACCTGAACTGTCCCCTAATATCACCAAAAAAGTACCCTAATAACAGCCCCTCACATCACTGAACAAACAGCCTCTTACATCACCGAAAACAGTCTCTAAAATTGCACCACCACATCACCGAAAACAGTCCCTAAAACTGCACCACCACATCACCGAAAACAGCCCCTAAAACTGCACCATAACACCACTGAAAATCACCCCTAAAACTGCACTATAACCACCAAAAATCACCATCAAACAACAGCTCAAAAACCGTGAAAACAGTGATAAAAAACAGCAGTCTAAAACCGCAAAAAATAGCAGCCTAAAACCGCAAAAACAGCAGCCCCAAAACCGCAAAAATAGTAGCCTAAAACCGCAAAACAGTAGTGTTTCATATGTGATCATCTATACATGTCGATGCATAAGTGCGCTGTGAAAGCTATACGCGTAACGATCTTTGGTGAGGATGAATCCTTGGAGATAGGGGAGGCCGAATGGGTTAATGCTATAGACGGAGAGATCTTGGGTAAGAGCATAGAACATAGAAGTCAATGACAAGAAGTGGAGTTACCAAATATATGCAATCGGGGGTTAACACATCCACAAACCATGAAATTATTGGGAAAAATCACAGGGGTACCCGTAATTTTCATAATTGACAGTGGGGCAAGCCATAATTTTATGTCAAAATATCTGGTCGAGAATGTGGGGCTAGCAGTTGAGGAGAATCCATAATTTGGAATATGCTTGGGGGATGGCCACTGTACGGTCTCGCAAGGGATGTGCAAAAAGTTGATAGTAGAGCTAGGGGAAATATCAGTGGCCGTAGACGGGTATTTGTTTAAACTTGGGGGAGTGGATCTAATACTGGGTGTGACCTGGTTGGAGACCTTAGTGGAGGTGATGGTATATTAGAGTAAGATGAATATGAAGATACAACAAGGAGATAAGCATGTTATGATAAAGGGTGACCTGACCTTATGCCGATCTCAAATTTCATTTAAATCTATATGCAATGTGTTTGAGGTAGAATTTCAAGGAATCGTACTCTGGAATGTTGCGTTACAACCAAATTCCAACTGGAATGATGATAGGACTGAATACCTGAAAAAGAGAAGTGGAAGAGTTGATGAGCTTGTTCCTATTAGTGTTTCAAGAACCAACGTCTTTACCACCAAAAAGGGAGATAAATCACACAGTAGTGATTGAGGAGGGCCAAGACCCAGTGAGGGTGAAGCCCTATCGCTACACACAACACAGCAGATTTTCAGAAAGTTGAGATAGAGAGATTAGTGAAGGAGATGCTAATGTTAGAGGTCATACAGCTGAGTAATTCTCCTTATTCGAGTCTGTATTTTTGGTGAAATTGATTGATGAGTTATTGGATGAAATTCATGGGACGCAATACTTTTCGAAAATTGATATGCGATCTGGGTACCATCAAATCAGGGTAAGGGAGGAGGACATACCCAAGACGGACTTAGGATCCATGAGGGTCATTATGAATTTGTTGTGATATTGTTTGGTTTGGTAAATGGACCAGCAGCCTTTCAGGCTACGATGAACAATACTTTCAGGCCATATTTAAGAAGGTCTGTGCTCGTGTTCTTCGATGATATTCTGGTTTATAGTGATGGCGAGAGCAGCACCTAGGGCACCTACAAATGGTATTTCGAAACTTATCATGATATTATTCTTGTAATTTCATCGGTTGTGGTTCCTTAAGCAGACCCAAATCCTTTATTTTGTGAAAGATTTATTCTTATGGGAAGGTGAACCCGTTCAGCAGTTAATTGTCTTCCCATTTTGGCCATTTAGGCCCTAAATCATATCTCTATCCTTCTTCAGCTTCTCTTGAGGCACTGACTTCACTTCATTCACCCTACGGTCTCCTCTTTTTTTGGATTCTAATCTTGCTCGTCCATGGTCCTGTTTCTTTAGCTACATCTTCCTATAATTGTAATCATAGTAACTTGGAACATTCTCGACCTTTTCTCTGTCACCTTCAGCAGGCCTTCTGCCCTGGTCTGTACCTTTGGCGTGACCTCTTAGATTTGAGCTTTTAGTGCATGGTTTTATTACTGCATGACTTGCATATGTTCCTGGAACTGTTGTTTCATTGCTTCTATTACTGCTGCAGCCTGACGGCTTTGTTATTCCATCTATTTCATCATTTTGTGCATCATTGCTGTGACATCCTGCAAGCGTCAGCGAGTTGGAAACTTCATCTACTTCTTGAGCAACTGAACCAGAGATTATGGACTCCTTGTTTCTTAGGGTCATTCTTATTTTCCTCGATTGAGTAATTCCTGAAACAATGAAAGAGAATGTAGCAAAGAAGATGAAGGAATAAATAGATTTTTTCAGTTCAGAAAAAAAATATTCTCAAGGAATATGATCAAATTAACCGTAGAAATAATTTTTTATCTCATTTTCCCACAAGTGGCGTCAATATTTATGCAAGAAATTTCACGAACAAAAAAATGATTAATAAAAAGTAATAGGCAGAAAGCTCTCTCTTATTTCTTAATTAGCCAGAAGAAATCCCTCATTTTTTTAGGGAGATCCCCAATTGTTTGTGCAAGACATCTCACAAACAATAAAATCAAGTAACCCAGTGACAAAATTGACTAGTAAAAAGAGATATTATTGTCTCTCAAATAATCAAGTATCAATCACTTTCTCTAGGATTCTTCCACTACTTATAATCTTTCATTACAAGGAAACTTCGATTGACAACGTTCATATTCCTAATTAACTAGCCTAATCACAAGAATCTCTGGATTTCCCCATTTTGGGCGATTAATCAGCTTCAAGAAATAGAAAGTAATTTATTTGGTTATCTCTTTCCTTATTTTGGCGATTCTCATAATTAAAGAGCTGATATTTCGAGCTAATTCCTCTTTTGATCCTCATCTGACTTCCCTGGGAATGGGCATGAGGCGAAAGTCTTGGGGGCGAGTCCTGAAAGCATGGCCCTGACGATAGAGACTGACGGTAGACACGAGTTCAGAGTCTGAAATCAGTCTCTGATATGGGACTCTAAAATCAGAGATAGGATTCTTAAATAAGTCTCTGACGGAAGACTCTGGGATCAGCCTCTGATGTTGTTCGTGATCTGTCAGTAGACACTAAGTTCAGAGTCTGAAGGTAGTTGTTGATGGTAGATTCTGAAACTAGTCCACGTGTCATATTTCTATTCGTCATTCTGCGTATGCCTGATTTTTTCCCAAACAAAAGCCTATTGGAATCCAATTCTTCCCATAATGCATAATTTGGACCAAAGTATTTTTTTTCAAATCTACCGGATAAAGATTTGCTAATTGAGTTCGATGTCTACCAACAAGCAAAAAGGCTTTAGATAATTCGAGCTGGTGTTTGATTCAAAAGATTGACAAAGCCATACGCCACTATCCCGAAGTTGTTCTAATGAATAGAAGTCTAACCAGATTTTGAGTCTATCATAAAGACATTATCTCATTTTTAGTCAGATTCTCACCAGGACTTCACTCGTCTCTCGCCGCTATGGAAGAATGAAGAATTATTTATTAAGCTACCCTTCAAGCTTAATGAGAATATTAATCCTACTAAGACGTCTTATCTCGGGATGACACCTTCGGACCTTGTTTTGGCCCAAAATGAATGCAATCAGTTGCTATAACAAGGATTAATTGAGCTCACAACCTCAGATTGGGCTTGCCAATGTGGGTATGGTTAAAATTTTTTAAAATTTATTGAGCTAAAATATAATTTCTATAAAATCTTAAAAATCCAGACTAAATTGTTATATTTTAAAAGTTATGAAAAAATTGGACTAAATTGCTACATTTTTAGAGTTTAAAAGTTCATGGTGACCGGTTTCTCAAGCCGATTGATCGTAATTTTCTAGAGAGTTCACAGTCAAATGTGAACCTCCAAATGGTTGACTTCTTCAAGTGGCTAACTAATTTAAGTTTTCGGATAGTCAGTTCTTTTTAAAATTGTGAATCTAACTGCTAGCTAAGGGAGACGACCCGTTCAACAATCCGGTTGACCAATTTAGCATTATTTTTCGAGATATCTTGAGTATAATGGTCATATTTTTTTAGAGATCTATAAATACTTATTTATATCCGCTAGAACCACCTTTTTACTTATTTTAACTTGCTTATTATCATTCTTAAATGTTCTCAAAAGCTCTCATTTGCTTCCAATCTGTAATCATAATAATTTAAACTAATACTTGTGTATTTATTCATTAGGGAGTTGATCATTGTGAGGAATTCAAGGTGTGAGTGATATACCTAAACGTTCACTGACACATGTGGAAGTCAAAAATTGAGTCTTTGAAGTTTTAAAGCGATTGTTTAGTAAAATCCTCAAGTGTATTGTAATAGGAAGCGTGTGTTGGAAAATTGCTTATAAGTAAGCATTTTGAGGCTCAATTTTAAGCATGGTCCACTTCGTGTTAGTGGTTGTTATTAAATGATTCGGATACTCCTCCGTGAGTACTTCGAAATGGTATATTCATATGCTTAAAATGATGCTTGGGTGAATGAGAAATTGTTGCTCAAAGTTCACCCATTGGTGTTGGAAAATAAAGAAAAGTAAGCTTGTCCCATATGGGAAAGCTATGAAGAGAATATTATGCTTATATATGATTGCTCATATGTAGATGGGTAAGAGTTGTAAGGATAGAGGCTCTCTCTACGTGCGCGGGGGGGGGGGGGGGGGGGGGGGGGGTGCAAATCAAATCCGAATCAAGCTTGGCTCGTGTGCACCCGCGTGTCCTGCGTACACGAATGCCGGACCAAATTGTGCGGGCTCGGCCCAGCCAATTTTTGCAAGCCTTTTGAAGTTCCATAACACTCAAATTAACTATATCAATTAATTTAGTGGTTACTTCAAATGAAAGGTCTCCCACTAATGTGTTTTAATTGGTGTGTTTATTTTGTTTTAAGTTTACTGAGAAGCTAGAAACAAAAATTTGCTTTACTGTTTTTCTGTTGAAAGAGTTCGAATACATCTTGGTTCGTTTGAAGACGATTCTGGTGGTGCCCATTGTCGCTTATTTCCGTTGCATCCTGGGAAACAAACGTCTCGCATTCTACTGCACCATTTCGGTAGGGGACGAATTTGTTTTAAGGAGATTGTTGCCGCATCAACAAGCCTCGGAATTCTTTCCACTGCCTTCGTTCCTAATCTGTGCCTACCGTTCACTGTCTACTGTTGTCCTGTTATTTTATTATTACTTCTGTATTGTTGATTATTGTAACAACTGTGTTGTATTTACTGCTGTTCAAATTCTTTTGTAAGGACACAGTAACAAAACAAATTATTTGTAATAGCGTGAACATAGACCGAGTACACTGAACCATGTAAAATCATCGTGTTTATTTTTATCTATCTTATATTCTTATATTTATTTTTCATTATTTATTGTTGGCGTTTTATTGCACACTTATTACAATTAAACTACATTAATTTTTAATAGCTAATTCACCCTCCCTTGGGTTTGCATATAAAATTTCATTGTATCATAACGGATACTCCAGAAATAGATTTAACCATCTTAGAGTGATCCATAACATCTTACTATATAATACATCTAACCTAGAGGGGTAATCCACTAGTTAATCCTCATTCGTTGATAGCATCGATTATAACTATTGAAGAATTATGATAAGAATCTACCTCCAAAGAAGCAAATATGGTCTAGTATAGGATTATTAAAATTATTAAATTATTACATTTTAGTAAACATAATCTTTCTTATTTTCTAAATAAATAATATCATCATTTTCTTTTTCTAAAAATATCTATAATTTAATAAAATTTCGTTAAATATTTTCGCTTAATGTACTAAAAAAACTTTGAGCCGTCTCAGATCAAGTTAACAAAAGCCTTAGGTCTCTTACACTTTATGTGTCTCACATGTGGCTTTAGTGTGTCATTGAACGTTTGGTCTTTTTTTTTTAATAGTAATATTCCACCACCTCAATTTCAGTCTTCACTTTTCAATTATTCTTATTATTTTCTCAGAATTACCCTTACTTGAAAAAAAAAAATTCAATTTTCTCTGTTATATATGTCTCTCCTACTCCGAAAATTATATTATGTGCCGAGTGTATACACCTTCTCTCTCACAACAGGCGGGCCCCACAACTGTGTGGGGCCCGCCTGTTGTGAGAGAGAAGATGTATACACCCGCACATGATATACCACCTCCTCCTACTCTCTCTCTCTTAAACTCTTAGCAATCGACTTCTCTCACATCTCTCTCACTTTCTTAAATTGATTCACAAATTTCATTACTTTTTAAGCTCTCGCACTTTTTCTCTGTCTTCGGTAATTCTCCAAAGAATTGAAGTGGCATTCTTGGTTCATAATTTTGACTAAATTGGCATATGAATTATCAAGCAAGACTGACCCAAACAAAGCTGGACCATAATTATCATACAAGGCAAAAACCATGGCTTAAAAAATAATATTTATTTTTAATTTTTGGTTTTTTGGGTAGGAACCAATCGATCCGATTCAGTGATTTAACCACTTTTTATCCCGATTTTTATGATTCAACCGGACGTGAATCATTATCGATTACCGATCAGTTGAGCCGACCAATCCGATCCAATTTTAAAAATTATGGCTATTGGTTCCACTCCTCCAATAACTATCCCCACAGCAATCACTTGTGACAAATGATTATGTTATGAGAGAGAGAGAGAGAGAGAGACAATTAAATATGTAATTTGCAAAGTCCATGATGCCAAACAAAGAAAATAGGTGAATAAGACTCCTAGATAACATGCCATCATAATCA